>CM070499.1:2215736-2253236 GCA_036324585.1 Champsocephalus esox
CAGTCTGCAGACAGACGGCAGACCCTTTAAAATGCGTGCTTTCTGAATGGAGATTGGCTAAGCTAACGTCATATATGCTCCGACCGTCCACACTCACAGCAACGGCCTACAGACATAAATAAAGCAGCGACTGTATCCTCCATGACACAGGCAGTCTGTGGTTTGTACTCGTTTAGCTTCTGTCTAGTTTCTGAACAGATATGAGGAGCTGTGAGCGCTGAGTGCTAACGCTAACGGCTAACGGCTGATGTTTTCTGGTTGAACGTCAGTGACGGCAGGCTGAGATCCTCACCGCTGATTGGCTTCCGACGCGTCACGTGAATTTGAAGCCCGAGTTGAAAAAATTGAACTCTCGAGTTTGACGCGGCCCGCTTCAATCGCGTGTTTCGCGCCGCGTCCACCGCTTCATGCGCGCCGTCGGAGCGAATTCGCGTCTGATCGTGTCTCTGCATTGACTTTACATGTAATCGCGCCGCCCCCAAACGTCGCATCGCGTCCGGTGTGAACGCAGCATTACACATACTGTTGAGATCTTCATAGTATGAAGTAAATACTTTAAACGAAAGTTAGTTATAATCATATATGATCAATCATATTCTTGTATGAACCCATAATGAGAATGCTTCATATTTTAGGTTTTTCTATATTTACAGCATAAACAAAACAAAGTGGTTTGTTAAGTTGAGTGTAAGGCCTAAAATGATTTATGCCCTAATCTCTGATAAGAGCGTAGGCCGGTTCTTCCCTCTCCTCTCACAGCAGGGGGGGGGGCTCCGGACTGCAGGAGAAACAGATTGAGGCCTCAAAAAGGTGGTTATGTCAGAGCCATAGAATATGTCTAGTCATGTTTAGTTTTACACAGACGTGGGAAGGTGTGTCTTATGCCAGAGCCAATGGAATATGTTGGTTGGGTGTAGAGGAGGTGTTTGAGGGTTTTCTATCTCCCGGTAGGCTCTGTCCTTCAGAGCTGGGTTAATAGCTCTCGGTAAGGTTCTCTCAACCTGGGTGAATATCTCTTGAACGTCTTGGTTGGAATGCTGAGGGAATTGCTTTGAATGCTGAATGGAATGATTTTATGGAAGATGATTTTGAGAGTGTTGAAACCCACCGACGTGAGGAACTCCCTCCAAAACACTGTGGGATTTTGAATGGGCTTTTTATGACGAAATGCCTCTAAATTCTATCGGGAGATTTTAAATGTCACAACTGAATTGGGCAGTTGAAGTGGAACATTTTGGTAATAAATGTAAGACTGTTTCATATGTGAACATGATCACAGCATCATTTGTTGTGTGTTGTTTAGTATGATTATCCCACCTTGTGGACTGGGACAACTTAAAGGACATCTGTGCTCTCCTCTCCTGCTTCAAAGGTGAGACTGCACCCTGCCACACACACTTAGGTAGGGCCACACCTCATTCACTGATACCAAAATCCTTCGGGATCGCTTAAACGAGTTGTCTGAATTGAAACAGCAGTTAGTTGAACCTGGTTCTTCGGGGAGTTAATAGAGGTGAGATCTTGCTGACGTCTGGTGGATCTGAGCCAAGCAGTACACTTACATAGACTCAGTAACTTCGGTCGGGTCAATTAGTGAGGTCAGAGTAATTTACCGGAATAAATTAATCGGGGCCTCACCTAGAACTCTAAACAATACTTAGTTAATCCCTCTCATTAAAACACTTTAGGGGCGGCTCAGGCGCAAAAGAAGGGACATGATGTGAAGCAGATGCACAAAGAGTAGACTTGTATTCCTCTAAGTCTAAATGCAGCGTTAGTGTTGCTGCAGTTGCAACCCATTACAAGTGGAACATCATATGATACTAATTTGAAGAAGAGACCACATGGTGCCGTGCAGCGTGTGGACAGGTGTGAAGTGTCTTGATAGATGAACAGCAGATGGTGGTCTTTTAATAGTTTGATCTTTCACCCTCCATTAGCTTTCATGTTGTCGAGCCATCTTGCTCCAAACTTCCAGAAACAAAACTGTTGTTTCAGACGAAAACACACGCGGTCTAATATCTCACATCCTGTTACTTCCTTCTGTCGTAGAAAGGTATCACAAGTCTCATTTCATGACGTGACTTCCTGGATCTTCGGTTTGAAATGAGAATGTAAGCAAGTTTCGCCAACATGGAAACGGCTTGTGATGTCAACTCTAGCTGAGTCCTGTTCCTGTATCGCAAAGCTGTCCAACTCAATTTCATCGCGGGCCACATCAGCATTATGGTTTTACTCAAAGGGCCGGTTGTAACTTTAAGACTATATCAAAATACATATATAAATATTTAATATATATAAAATAATTATATTACATCATTGCCTCTGCATTGGATTATTATCGGATAGGGTAATAACTTCATAATGAACTACGTCTGAAAGCGGAAGTCTGGGGCAAATCATTGCAAGTCTCTTCACTGAGAATGTTACAAAATGATTTAATAAAAAATCTAATTCTAAGAAAAAATTAATATTTTGAAGAAAAAAAGTCTGTAATATACATGGATCGGATTTCGAGGCGAAGTCGTGGGGGGGGGGTCTGCAGTTCGGTGGACTAAGGATTGCACCACTGCTTTTTGCAGATGATGTGGTTCTGATGGCTTCATCGGCCTGCGACCTTCAGCACTCACTGGATCGGTTCGCCACCGAGTGTGAAGCGGCTGGGATGAGGATCAGCACCTCCACATCTGAGGCCATGGTTCTCAGCAGGAAACCGATGGATTGTCCACTCCAAGTAGGGAATGAGTCCTTACCCCAAGTGAAGGAGTTCAAGTATCTCGGGGTCTTGTTCTCGAGTGAGGGATCAATGGAGCGTGAGATGGGCCGGAGAATTGGAGCAGCGGGAGCGGTATTGCAGTCGCTTTACCGCACCGTCGTGACGAAAAGGGAGCTGAGCCAGAAGGCAAAGCTCTCTGTCTACCGGGCCATTTTCGTTCCTCCCCTCACCTACGGTCATGAAGGATGGGTCATGACCGAAAGAACGAGATCGCGGATACAAGCGGCCGAGATGGGTTTCCTCCGCCGGGTGGCTGGTGTCTCCCTTAGAGATAAGGTGAGAAGTTCGGTCATCAGGGAGGGACTCGGAGTTGAGCCGCTCCTCCTTCGCGTCGAAAGAAGCCAGTTGAGGTGGTTCGGGCACCTAGTTAGGATGCCACCTGGGCGCCTCCCTAGGGAGGTGTTCCAGGCACGTCCAGCTGGGAAGAGACCAAGGGGTAGACCTAGGACCAGGTGGAGGGATTATATCTCTTCGCTGGCCTGGGAGCGCCTTGGGATCCCCCAGTCAGAGCTGGTTGATGTCGCCAGGGAAAAGAAAGTTTGGGGCTCTCTGCTGGAACTGCTACCCCCGCGACCCGACCACGGAGAAGCGGGAGAAGATGGATGGATGGAAGAAAAAAAGTCAAATTCTCAGAAAAAAAGTCAAATTTCAGATGCATTGTGGGACATGTAGTTTATGGGCAATGTGCTTGTGGGCATGTAACCGTATAATAAACATATTATATTCTTTGCAATCTCTTGTGGGGCCGCATGAAATGACGTCGTGGGCCGAATTTGGCCCCCGGGCCTTGAGTTTGACACCCCTGCTGTATCGAGTGTTTCTGTCGTAACACGGTTAAGAGAAGAGAGGATAAGAAGAACTTTATTGATCCCAATTTGGGAATTCTTGATGTTGCAGCGGCATCAAAAGACATGGCATCCTTCCAGCTGGAAATACAATGAATCTGTTAAATGCTATAACTCTTGATTAAATAACTTTGGTTTAAGCTTGTTCTTTTCTGACCAGACAGGGATTAAGTGGAGTTTCCATCACGCCATCTTTCGAGGCGATGATCCGTGAGAATAAGAGGCTTTCACCGTGTCATTGAGACGCTGCCCTTAGCGCTCTTAGTAAATCCAGAGGAGCCCGGCTTGGTGTCTGAATTATCCAGCTGTCGCCACACACTGAGGCTTAACTCCCACGATGCCCCTGGGTATGAGACGCTGGTCAGTTATGAAATAGATCTGCCATCCGCCACTGTCCCTTCGCTCACCCTGTGTGTCTGTATTGTTAACGCCGAGCCGATGCATCAAAGGCCGTCGCTTTCAAAAAGCAAGGGAAACTTTTCACTGACGAATTAAATATGCCGCGGCTGTCGGAGCGCTGCTTTCATGTTCGACTGACACTCACACACACACACACACACACACACACACACACACACACACACACACACACACACACACACACACAAGTACACACATCCTTTACTCGAGTAGAAGTACAGATACTCGTGTTTAAAGATACAGCACCTCCACACGGTAGCTTTAGACGAATCTTCCAACGCTTCTCTGCCCGTTGACTTTGAATGGGGATGACGTCACTTTGCCTCGCTTTTCGCCGCACTGCATTGTGGGGGAGCGGAGCGAAGATTTCCAGGATTCAAAAGTTGAGCAATAATCACTTTTGAAACTGAAGCGCCAGCCAATCAAACACGTTTATGCAAATCTGACAGTAGAAGCGCTAGCCAATCAAACCGTGTGTGAGCAGGGAGAGCCAGACCGCAGTTCATTTCCTCATATTCCAAACGAGAAGTTACGGTAGCTAATCACCCGGTTCTTTCCGACCAGAACTATTACCGGGATACAAACCGGAGGAACCAGCATGGAGGGAGGGGGCAGAGGCAGTGGGGGAACTGGGAGGGTTTCGCCTGTTTGGGGAGTTTATATATATATATATATATTGCTCGCATAAAATCCCCGGGGGTTTTTGCTTTGTATGTCGGGGGCGGGAGCTGATTGGTTGTTGCTCGCAAAAAATCCCCAAGCTGTCAGACACGCCCAGCTCCAAGATGTTCAAGGTTTTTGAAAAGCTGCTGTGTGGACGTACCGTAAAGAATAATGATCACGCCACCAAACACACATTCACACTAAAGGAACCAGCTGTTTGGAAAATGAGAGAAGTAGAAAGTACAGGTATTTGAGTTCAACGTGTAAGAAGTAGAAAGTACAGGTATTTGAGTTCAACATGTAAGAAGTAGAAAGTACAGGTATTTGAGTTCAACATGTAAGAAGTAGAAAGTACAGGTATTTGAGTTCAACATGAGAGAAGTAGAAAGTACAGGTATTTGAGTTCAACATGAGAGAAGTAGAAAGTACAGGTATTTGAGTTCAACATGAGAGAAGTAGAAAGTACAGGTATTTGAGTTCAACATGTAAGAAGTAGAAAGTACAGGTATTTGAGTTCAACATGAGAGAAGTAGAAAGTACAGGTATTTGAGTTCAACATGTAAGAAGTAGAAAGTACAGGTATTTGAGTTCAACATGAGAGAAGTAGAAAGTACAGGTATTTGAGTTCAACATGTAAGAAGTAGAAAGTACAGGTATTTGAGTTCAACATGTAAGAAGTAGAAAGTACAGGTATTTGAGTTCAACATGTAAGAAGTAGAAAGTACAGGTATTTGAGTTCAACATGTAAGAAGTAGAAAGTACAGGTATTTGAGTTCAACATGAGAGAAGTAGAAAGTACAGGTATTTGAGTTCAACATGTAAGAAGTAGAAAGTACAGGTATTTGAGTTCAACATGTGAGAAGTAGAAAGTACAGGTATTTGAGTTCAACATGTAAGAAGTAGAAAGTACAGGTATTTGAGTTCAACATGTAAGAAGTAGAAAGTACAGGTATTTGAGTTCAACATGAGAGAAGTAGAAAGTACAGGTATTTGAGTTCAACATGAGAGAAGTAGAAAGTACAGGTATTTGAGTTCAACATGAGAGAAGTAGAAAGTACAGGTATTTGAGTTCAACATGTAAGAAGTAGAAAGTACAGGTATTTGAGTTCAACATGAGAGAAGTAGAAAGTACAGGTATTTGAGTTCAACATGTAAGAAGTAGAAAGTACAGGTATTTGAGTTCAACATGAGAGAAGTAGAAAGTACAGGTATTTGAGTTCAACATGTGAGAAGTAGAAAGTACAGGTATTTGAGTTCAACATGAGAGAAGTCAAAGTAAAAAGTCGTCAGGAAAATAAGTAGTGGAGTACAGTACTGATACCAGAGACATGTGCTTTGTATTTGTACTCCACTACTTCCCACCTCTGCATATTTAGCACACAAACACTTTAACACCAAACACTGTAAAATGCTCACTTACACACACACACACACCTTTACTCTGAGTCGTGCCGTTCTTCAACGCTTCGCTCCATCCTCTGCTGTGGATGAGTGTGTTGGCATGAAGGTTTGATTTATCCCGGTAATATCCATCAGGGCAGTGGGACCTTGGGAAGGCACGGCCGTAAAACCAGGGCTCTGGCCGGGCCTTTTTAATACAGTCTCAGTAAAATGGCTGAAGGTCAGCTGCACTCTCGCTCAATCAGATAGAAACAGCTCCTGCTGCTGGAGCAACGGTTGTTGCATTAAAGTTACACTGCAGTAATATGAATAAAGTCTGTCTCGAGAAACAACGGCTGGAGGACGGAGAAACCACAGCTCTTCCAGAAAAACCTCTCCCCCACGGTGAGGACATTACTCAAGATATCAGTTCTGTGTTCGCAGTGAAAGAGCGCTGGTGTACTACCTATACACGACTGTCCTATTATACCCTGCTGTCCTATTATACCTTACGGCCCTATTATACCCTACGGCCCTATTATACCCTCCTGTCCTATTATACCCTACTGTCCTATTATACCCTGCTGTCCTATTATACCTTACGGCCCTATTATACCCTACGGCCCTATTATACCCTCCTGTCCTATTATACCCTACTGTCCTATTATACCCTCCTGTCCTATTATACCCTACTGTCCTATTATACCCTACTGTCCTATTATACCCTGCTGTCCTATTATACCCTACTGTCCTATTATACCCTGCTGTCCTATTATACCCTACGGCCCTATTATACCCTACGGCCCTATTATACCCGACGGCCCTATTATACCCTACGGCCCTATTATACCCGACGGCCCTATTATACCCTACTGTCCTATTATACCATACGGCCCTATTATACCCTACGGCCCTATTATACCCTACGGTCCTATTATACCCTACTGTCCTATTATACCCTACGGCCCTATTATACCCTGCTGTCCTATTATACCCTACGGCCCTATTATACCCTACGGTCCTATTATACCCTACGGCCCTATTATACCCTGCGGCCCTATTATACCCTGATGTCCTATTACACCCTACTGTCCTATTATACCCTACTGTCCTATTACACCCTACGGCCCTATTATACCCTGCTGTCCTATTATACCCTACTGTCCTATTCTACCCTACTGTCCTATTATACCCTTCGGCCCTATTATACCCTACTGTCCTATTACACCCTACTGTGTTATTATACCCTACGGTCCTATTATACCCTACTGTCCTATTATACCCTACGGCCCTATTATACCCTGCTGTCCTATTATACCCTACTGTCCTATTCTACCCTACTGTCCTATTATACCCTTCGGCCCTATTATACCCTACTGTCCTATTACACCCTACTGTGTTATTATACCCTACGGTCCTATTATACCCTACTGTCCTATTCTACCCTACTGTCCTATTATACCCTACGGTCCTATTCTACCCTACGGTCCTATTATACCCTACTGTCCTATTACACCCTACGGCCCTATTATACCCTGCTGTCCTATTATACCCTACTGTCCTATTCTACCCTACTGTCCTATGATACCGACTGTCCTATTATACCCTACTGTCCTATTATACCCTACTGTCCTACTATACCGACTGTCCTATTATACCCTACTGTCCTATTATACCGACTGTCCTATTATACCCTACGGTCCTATTATACCCTACGGTCCTATCATTTCATTTCATTTCACACCTTTATTTAACCAGATTGGTCCCATTAAGATCATAGATCTCGTTTTCAAGGGAGACCTGCAGCATACAGAAACGTCTCGTCCCCAGTAGAAACTCTGCATCTCAAGGGGCATTTCTCATGAGTTAAGTTGTGACTCACTTATTTAATCGCGTACTTTCTTGCCTTTCCAGGTCGGAACAGTATGTGGCAAATCCTCCGAGAGCTCACAATAAATCCAGAAGGGGAAACATGGAGACCCAGTTAACCTCGGCGATGTGAGCGTGGAACACGAGGGCATGAGAGAGCCGCACCGAGGGCCTTTGATTCCACATTGCAAACCAAGCCTAAGCAGCCATTGGGGGATTACACATAGCGATCAACAACAGCTCGACTATGGTCAAGCTTTATGTAAATGTCTCGTGGAAACGCATCATTCTACGGGATCAGAAGGGCCACGGGGTTAATGCGTTTGGCACCGCACAGCTTCAGCATGTTATGCGAGGAAAATAGACATCTTCAAAGCATGTAATGCGATTTTCATCTCATCTCAATCTGCACGGTGACAGCGGACACAAAAACGTCTTCGTTGAGGCAATTGTGGGACGTGGTGTTTACTCACACCGGGGCAATATTTGTTTCTACACTGAAAACGTCGCATTAGAAATTGGTCATTAGCCTCATTATTATTTCATTAAATAAACGAGGGTACACACGTGCGTGCTCGTGTTAACCGCATCCTAATTACTATGATTAGCAGCTTGCAGAGGCTCCGCTGCCATGTCGACGTTTCTGCAGCAGCTGCACCGGTTTCACGATCAATTATCATCCGACGACTTATTGAGCGCTTGTTGTCGTTAGCATCGTATTTAGTTTTGATATTCGTGGAGGTTTCGGCTGAAAAGCAAACGGACGGGAGAGAGAAGGTTATAGTTGTGATTAATTGAGCTTCCATCAATTTTGGGGGGGGGCTCCTCTGACGGATGAATAACGTGAGATGTTCGCAGCTTAATTATAGATGGAGCATTAATATCAGGCTGCCAGCGAGACGCAGGGAGGGTGAAATATGTTCCTGACCCCGGCTGTACTGCGCTCATTCAAAGTGATATCTATATATACCATGCTGACTGAGCGTGGTGGTAGCAGCTCGCTTAATGTATGCACAATATATATGCTTTCATTATTGATTAGAGGCACTGGGGGGTTAAAGATACTCTGTAATGCGTATATATATCAGTATGTGGTGTCTCTACTTTAAAGAGTTTGTGGTTGATGTGACACGTGTTGATGTAGAAGAGACACGAAGAAGAGGGGACACATGTTGATGTAGAAGAGACATGAAGAAGAGGGGACACATGTTGATGTAGAAGAGACACGAAGAAGAGGGGACACGTGTTGATGTAGAAGAGACACGAAGAAGAGGGGACACGTGTTGATGAAGAAGAGGGGACACATGTTGATGTAGAAGAGACATGAAGAAGAGGGGACACATGTTGATGTAGAAGAGACATGGAGAAGAGGGGACACATGTTGATGTAGAAGAGACATGAAGAAGAGGGGACACATGTTGATGAAGAAGAGGGGGACACATGTTGATGTAGAAGAGACACGAAGAAGAGGGGACACATGTTGATGTAGAAGAGACACGGAGAAGAGGGGACACGTGTTGATGTAGAAGAGACATGGAGAAGAGGGGACACATGTTGATGTAGAAGAGACATGGAGAAGAGGGGACACGTGTTGATGTGGAAGAGACACGGAGAAGAGGGGACACATGTTGATGTAGAAGAGACATGAAGAAGAGGGGACACATGTTGATGTAATAGAGACATGAAGAAGAGGGGACACATGTTGATGAAGAAGAGGGGACACATGTTGATGTAGAAGAGACATGAAGAAGAGGGGACACATGTTGATGTAAAGAGACATGAAGAAGAGGGGACACATGTTGATGAAGAAGAGGGGACACATGTTGATGTAGAAGAGACATGAAGAAGAGGGGACACATGTTGATGTAGAAGAGACATGAAGAAGAGGGGACACATGTTGATGTAAAGAGACATGAAGAAGAGGGGACACATGTTGATGTAGAAGAGACATGGAGAAGAGGGGACACATGTTGATGTAGAAGAGACACGGAGAAGAGGGGACACGTGTTGATGTAGAAGAGACATGAAGAAGAGGGGACACATGTTGATGTAGAAGAGACATGAAGAAGAGGGGACACATGTTGATGAAGAAGAGGGGACACATGTTGATGTAGAAGAGACATGAAGAAGAGGGGACACATGTTGATGTAATAGAGACATGAAGAAGAGGGGACACATGTTGATGTAGAAGAGACATGAAGAAGAGGGGACACATGTTGATGTAGAAGAGACATGAAGAAGAGGGGACACATGTTGATGAAGAAGAGGGGACACATGTTGATGTAGAAGAGACATGAAGAAGAGGGGACACATGTTGATGTAATAGAGACATGAAGAAGAGGGGACACATGTTGATGTAGAAGAGACATGGAGAAGAGGGGACACATGTTGATGTAGAAGAGACATGAAGAAGAGGGGACACATGTTGATGTAGAAGAGACATGGAGAAGAGGGGACACATGTTGATGTAGAAGAGACATGAAGAAGAGGGGACACATGTTGATGTAGAAGAGACATGGAGAAGAGGGGACACATGTTGATGTAGAAGAGACATGGAGAAGAGGGGACACATGTTGATGTAGAAGAGACACGGAGAAGAGGGGACACGTGTTGATGTAGAAGAGACATGCAGAAGAGGGGACACATGTTGATGTAGAAGAGACACGAAGAAGAGGGGACACATGTTGATGTAGAAGAGACATGAAGAAGAGGGGACACATGTTGATGTAGAAGAGACATGAAGAAGAGGGGACACATGTTGATGTAATAGAGACATGAAGAAGAGGGGACACATGTTGATGTAGAAGAGACATGGAGAAGAGGGGACACATGTTGATGTAGAAGAGACATGAAGAAGAGGGGACACATGTTGATGTAGAAGAGACATGGAGAAGAGGGGACACATGTTGATGTAGAAGAGACACGGAGAAGAGGGGACACGTGTTGATGTAGAAGAGACACGGAGAAGAGGGGACACGTGTTGATGTAGAAGAGACATGCAGAAGAGGGGACACGTGTTGATGAAGAAGAGGGGACACATGTTGATGAAGAAGAGACACGAAGAAGAGGGGACACATGTTGATGTAGAAGAGACATGAAGAAGAGGGGACACATGTTGATGTAGAAGAGACACGGAGAAGAGGGGACACATGTTGATGTAGAAGAGACATGGAGAAGAGGGGACACATGTTGATGTAGAAGAGACATGAAGAAGAGGGGACACATGTTGATGTAGAAGAGACACGGAGAAGAGGGGACACATGTTGATGTAGAAGAGACATGGAGAAGAGGGGACACATGTTGATGTAGAGGAGACATGGAGAAGAGGGGACACATGTTGATGTAGAAGAGCTAACACCAGATAGTAAGTCTTGTTTCTGAGCGCGTATGGAAGGATCACATGTCTCTTTGTGAGCGAGCGTCAGGCCTGCTTACTGTCACTTAGCTTGACCTTGTCACTCGCACTTGACCTTGTCACTCGCACTTGACCTTGTCACTCGCACTTGGCAGATATTTGAATGGCGTCCTACAGCTCCCCCTAATGCTATCATTACCATTATTAATGGGACATGACACACGTCGTTGCCACACATAACACTCTCCCTCAAACACACACACACACACACACACACGGCAATACAATCCAATTCCATCTGTGGGTGTGCGGCGGTGAATTAAATGCCCCCATCTGTGATTTGTTTAAACCTCTGCGTCACTAATATTACGCGGACACTGATTGAAAAGGTACCGCTGTCCATGGAGCTGAACTTGGGGGTCGTTATCCATGGTGCTGAACTAAGGGCCGCTGTCCGTGGTGCTGAACTAGGGGGTCGTTATCCATGGTGCTGAACTAAGTGCCGCTGTCCGTGGTGCTGAACTACGGTACCGCTGTCCGTGGTGCTGAACCAAGGGGCCGCTGTCCATGACGCTGAACCAAGGGGCCGCTGTCCATGGTGCTGAACCAAGGTACCGCTGTCCCTGGTGCTGAACTAAGGTGCCGCTGTCCATGGTGCTGAACTTCAACTGCAGTCCGTGGTCAATACCTCCATGGTATTGACCCAATGACGTGGAATTCATCATAAAACAATACCGTAAGCGCTATTTCCTCACGTGGATGAGATGCCTGGTGTGCTTACACTTTCTAATGATACCCATTAGCATGTTTGCAGTTGTCAGGGAGGCGTTTGATCTGCAGGATTTAATGAGGTGAGAAGTCAACCTTGAAAGGATGAAGCTGTGAAGAGGATTTTGATACCTAGCAGAAATAGTACAACATTAGCCACTATAGGTTCTTTCTTTCTTCATATCATAAAGCGCATTTTACACTAATTAGATTCCAAGTGTATATTTGCTTCCACCCGAATACTCAAAGTGTATCTTATATGATTAGATATATATATATATATATATATATATGTTAACAGACAACCTTCTTATTTAAATAAAACCTGCCTTAATTTGTCTCAATCATCACTTTTATTCACACCAGGGGCCTATACTGCGAAGCCGGTTCACCCTAACCTGGTATGTTTGAGTTAGCCGGTTGGCCTAATCCAAAACATACGCGCTCTCGCTAAGCGGTCCTACAACGCGGGTTATCAAGTGGATCGCTCAAGCCAGCCGTGTCCTATCTACCGTACTTTTCAGACTATACAGCGCACCGGCATATCAGCCGCAGCAGCTGAGTGTCCGTCTGTCTCGCTCTCGTTCCGTCTCTCGGTTCCACTTTTACTTTGGCGCGCTACCTGTCTCGCTCTTTTCCGGCCTCCAGCTTTTCCTGCTGGAGCCCACCGCTTAAAGGTGGCGGGCGCGGAGCGGTCATAGAGCCCATAGTGTTAAAGGTGGTTTATGTTACCTGTAAAATCCATAGATGTAGGAGGTCCCCTTGTGGCCGTTAGCTGTACGAAAAAAAATGGGGGAAAAAGTCGCGGCTTATAGTCCGAAAAGTACCGTAGTTAGGTGTTCACATGAGAGAGGTGGGTATCTGGAGCATTCGACCAATCACAGACATGGAGAAGCGCACTGACAGCGCAGCGTCATACGTCCTGAATGAAAAGTGAACTATAATATTAGACATATGAAGAAGTTCAACTTTAAACATCCATGACTCAAACACTTGATCAGGATCAAAGCCTCAGAGCTGCAGCTGCAAGGTGAACACAGCTGGGACAGAACAAGTGTTGGAATGCGTCCATCAACAGGTTTATGATGTCACTGTCCCGTCTAACACACCGTCTGACTTTCATTACGTGTGACTCGAGTGTTTCCTCAACTTAACGTGTTGTTTAAAATAACACTTCGGCATCCAGTCTGTGACGCTGAGAGCTGCGCGGCCAGACACGGCTCAGCTGACTCAGGATAGCCGTTCAGAATAAGTTATCTCGCTAAAAAGAGAACCAGCGTCGTAGGACCGGACGTCCCAGAAGTTATCTTGCCAAACGAACATCTTGATTCGTAGTACGGGCCTCAGGTTAGCCGCTCGGCATCAGTTACCATGGAGATCTAGCCCGCTAAAAAGAGAACCGGCGTCGTACGACCGGAAAGCCTGTGCGTGCGTGCGTGCGTGTGTGCGTGTGCGTGCGTGCGCGTGCGTGCGTGCGTGTGCGTGCGTGCGTGTGTGCGTGCGTGTGTGTGTGTGTGTGTGTGTGTGTCAGTGACTTAGGGTAGATGAAGAATAAGTAAAAATGTTCTGTTTTTATTTGAGAAACTTTCCTGTTTCTGCAAAATCGAAACAAACACACAATAATATCACTCAGAAGAATTAAAGTCAATAGGATTGTTTCAAAGTGTGTGTGTGTGTGTGTGTGTGTGTGTGTGTGTGTGTGTGTGTGTGTGTTTCATGGGCGCTAGAGTAGCTTCAGGATGTGGAAATAAGTCAATTGTTTGTTTTTATTTGAGAAGCGTTCCTGTTGTTTCTGCAGAATCCACACCTGTATCCTGAGCTGACCTATCAATGTGTGTGTGTGTGTGTGTGTGTGTGTGTGTGTGTGTGTGAGTGTGTGTGTGAACATATAAATGTATGCATTGCACAAGACGAGTAGAGAAGTGATTTCAAGCTCAACACGGCCGGGTTTCAGTGTGTGAGGATGTTAACACCGTGCCCTGTGTGGTCATTATGTGGTGGTGAGGTGTGTGTGTGTGTGTGTGTGTGTGTGTGTGTGTGTGTGTGTGTGTGTTGTAGAAGACCACTGCATTGCGTCCTCATTATAAACGACATCTTCCCGGCTTTACCGCTGCTATCCATCTACGGGATAATAAAGGTCGGATCGTAACGCGTCGTCCGCTCGCCTTCTGACCCACATGCGAACCTCGGTCACTCGGATCCGACGCACCCTTCTGGGCAGTCGCCTGTCGAATATAGATATCAATGTAATTAAGCCTTGACATTTGTTTGAGCACCAGAGGAGTCTATAGCTGGGCGTGGCATTTCTTTGCTTGGGGTGAGCAGTCTTTAGGGTGGATGTTCGGTGGGTAAGACACTGAAGAGAAGCCCAAAGTATGTGGACCGTTAAACCTTAAAGGGGCCCTATTATGCCGTGTTTTCTTTGGGTGTTAGTGCATGTAAATGGTTACACACACACACACACACACACGTCACCTCAACACCAAGGAGGTTTCACACATCCACATGTCTAGATCAGTGGTTCTCAAACTTTTTCTGTCAGGCCCCGCCTTTGGAGAGAAAGAAAAGTCGGGCCCCCTCAACACAAATAGTCAGGCAGCGGGTGCTGTGGGGTAGCTTGACGTTTCATAGAGGGTGCTCAAACATTTAGGGTTTCCCTTTAATGCACCGGGCGCTACAGTGGAACGTTCTACTGCAACAATCCCACACACACACACACCACACACACACACACACACACACACACACACACCACACACACACACACACACACACCACACACAGTGTACCCGCGACTGTTACAACGAAGGCTCGATAATCAGCTCACGGCATATAGGTGTAAGCAGGGGTAAAGTGATATCTTTTACAGGTGGTGTGTGGACCTCTCATAGGGGGGTCCGGGGGCATGCTCCCCCGGGAAGATTTATTTTTAAATATTGAAGTTGAAAGCATCGATCTGGTGCACGTTGAGAGCAACATGAGAGATCTATGGACACCTCTCTCAACACAGAACTGGAAGCAGATTTACTTTTTCCTTATGGATGTCACGGCTGCTGTCTTCCTGGTCATCTTAACTGTGTTACTCTGGGTTGTATGTGTGGGACCCGGAGTAATCTGCGGCCGCGAGCCGTTATGTGCCATCATGACACGCATGGTGTTCTTTTTGTATATATTATAATGCAGCTCGAGTCTTGCTGCCTGTCGGCTCTGCTGCTCCGCGATGAGGGTCTAGCTTCAGCAGCCACATTACCTACGGGTGCGTTCGTGAATATTAACTGTGCGGTCCGGAGTCACTGAGGCACAGACTGGACCGCTGGTGAACAGCTGTTAGAACGGGCCGTTCAGGCGTTCAGAGCAGAGCGTGATGTGAACTGAAACGTTTTTCTGTCGCAATATCATCATTGAGCTAGCTAGCATACATTGTCACTTTGTGCTAACGTTAGCTTTAGCCTTCGTTTTCTAGGCTATAAACCAGGGGTGGTATAAGGATAGATCTTGTACTTGAGTAAAAGTAGAAGTACTCAGATTGTGTACTTCAGTAAAAGTAGAAGTACTCAGATCTTGTACTTGAGTAAAAGTAGAAGTACTCAGATCTTGTACTTGAGTAAAAGTAGAAGTACTCAGATCTTGTCCTTGAGTAAAAGTAGAAGTACTCAGATCTTGTACTTGAGTAAAAGTAGAAGTACTCAGATCTTGTACTTGAGTAAAAGTAGAAGTACTCAGATCTTGTACTTGAGTAAAAGTAGAAGTACTCAGATCTTGTACTTGAGTAAAAGTAGAAGTACTCAGATCTTGTTCTTGAGTAAAAGTAGAAGTACTCAGATCTTGTACTTGAGTAAAAGTAGAAGTACTCAGATCTTGTACTTGAGTAAAAGTAGAAGTACTCAGATCTTGTACTTGAGTAAAAGTAGAAGTACTCAGATCTTGTACTTGAGTAAAAGTAGAAGTACTCATATCTTGTACTTGAGTAAAAGTAGAAGTACTCAGATCTTGTTCTTGAGTAAAAGTAGAAGTACTCATATCTTGTACTTGAGTAAAAGTAGAAGTACTCAGATCTTGTACTTGAGTAAAAGTAGAAGTACTCAGATCTTGTACTTGAGTAAAAGTAGAAGTACTCAGATCTTGTACTTGAGTAAAAGTAGAAGTACTCAGATCTTGTACTTGAGTAAAAGTAGAAGTACTCAGATCTTGTACTTGAGTAAAAGTAGAAGTACTCAGATCTTGTACTTGAGTAAAAGTAGAAGTACTCAGATCTTGTACTTGAGTAAAAGTAGAAGTACTCAGATCTTGTACTTGAGTAAAAGTAGAAGTACTCAGATCTTGTACTTGAGTAAAAGTAGAAGTACTCAGATCTTGTACTTGAGTAAAAGTAGAAGTACTCAGATCTTGTACTTGAGTAAAAGTAGAAGTACTCAGATCTTGTACTTGAGTAAAAGTAGAAGTACTCAGATCTTGTACTTCAGTAAAAGTAGAAGTACTCAGATCTTGTTCTTGAGTAAAAGTAGAAGTACTCAGATCTTGTACTTGAGTAAAAGTAGAAGTACTCAGATCTTGTACTTGAGTAAAAGTAGAAGTACTCAGATCTTGTACTTGAGTAAAAGTAGAAGTACTCAGATCTTGTCCTTGAGTAAAAGTAGAAGTACTCAGATCTTGTACTTGAGTAAAAGTAGAAGTACTCAGATCTTGTACTTGAGTAAAAGTAGAAGTACTCAGATCTTGTACTTGAGTAAAAGTAGAAGTACTCAGATCTTGTACTTGAGTAAAAGTAGAAGTACTCAGATCTTGTACTTGAGTAAAAGTAGAAGTACTCAGATCTTGTACTTGAGTAAAAGTAGAAGTACTCAGATCTTGTACTTCAGTAAAAGTAGAAGTACTCAGATCTTGTACTTGAGTAAAAGTAGAAGTACTCAGATCTTGTACTTGAGTAAAAGTAGAAGTACTCAGATCTTGTACTTGAGTAAAAGTAGAAGTACTCAGATCTTGTACTTGAGTAAAAGTAGAAGTACTCAGATCTTGTCCTTGAGTAAAAGTAGAAGTACTCAGATCTTGTACTTGAGTAAAAGTAGAAGTACCAGAGTGTAGGAATACTCTGTCACAGTAAAAGTATTCAAAATGTTCCTCAAGTGAAAGTAGAAAGTATTCTCTCTAAATATAGTAAAGACAGTGAAAGTAGTCGTTGTGCTGATTGGTCCATTTCAGAATAATATATATGATATGTTTTATAATGATTGATCATGAAAGTGTTCTCAGAGCTGGTGGAGGTGCAGCTAGTCTGAAGTACTTTGTAGACTGCAGGGTAGCTGGTGAAGGTGCAGCTAGTCTGAAGTACTTTGTAGACTGCAGGGTAGCTGGTGGAGGTGCAGCTAGTCTGAAGTACTTTGTAGACTGCAGGGTAGCTGGTGAAGGTGCAGCTAGTCTGAAGTACTTTGTAGACTGCAGGGTAGCTGGTGGAGGTGCAGCTAGTCTGAAGTACTTTGTAGACTGCAGGGTAGCTGGTGAAGGTGCAGCTAGTCTGAAGTACTTTGTAGACTGCAGGGTAGCTGGTGGAGGAGCAGCTAGTCTGAAGTACTTTGTAGACTGCAGGGTAGCTGGTGGAGGTGCAGCTAGTCTGAAGTACTTTGTAGACTGCAGGGTAGCTGGTGGAGGTGCAGCTAGTCTGAAGTACTTTGTAGACTGCAGGGTAGCTGGTGGAGGTGCAGCTAGTCTGAAGTACTTTGTAGACTGCAGGGTAGCTGGTGAAGGTGCAGCTAGTCTGAAGTACTTTGTAGACTGCAGGGTAGCTGGTGGAGGTGCAGCTAGTCTGAAGTACTTTGTAGACTGCAGGGTAGCTGGTGAAGGTGCAGCTAGTCTGAAGTACTTTGTAGACTGCAGGGTAGCTGGTGGAGGTGCAGCTAGTCTGAAGTACTTTGTAGACTGCAGGGTAGCTGGTGGAGGTGCAGCTAGTCTGAAGTACTTTGTAGACTGCAGGGTAGCTGGTGGAGGTGCAGCTAGTCTGAAGTACTTTGTAGACTGCAGGGTAGCTGGTGGAGGTGCAGCTAGTCTGAAGTACTTTGTAGACTGCAGGGTAGCTGGTGAAGGTGCAGCTAGTCTGAAGTACTTTGTAGACTGCAGGGTAGCTGGTGGAGGTGCAGCTAGTCTGAAGTACTTTGTAGACTGCAGGGTAGCTGGTGAAGGTGCAGCTAGTCTGAAGTACTTTGTAGACTGCAGGGTAGCTGGTGGAGGAGCAGCTAGTCTGAAGTACTTTGTAGACTGCAGGGTAGCTGGTGGAGGAGCAGCTAGTCTGAAGTACTTTGTAGACTGCAGGGTAGCTGGTGGAGGTGCAGCTAGTCTGAAGTACTTTGTAGACTGCAGGGTAGCTGGTGGAGGTGCAGCTAGTCTGAAGTACTTTGTAGACTGCAGGGTAGCTGGTGAAGGAGCAGCTAGTCTGAAGTACTTTGTAGACTGCAGGGTAGCTGGTGGAGGTGCAGCTAGTCTGAAGTACTTTGTAGACTGCAGGGTAGCTGGTGGAGGTGCAGCTAGTCTGAAGTACTTTGTAGACTGCAGGGTAGCTGGTGGAGGTGCAGCTAGTCTGAAGTACTTTGTAGACTGCAGGGTAGCTGGTGGAGGAGCAGCTAGTCTGAAGTACTTTGTAGACTGCAGGGTAGCTGGTGGAGGTGCAGCTAGTCTGAAGTACTTTGTAGACTGCAGGGTAGCTGGTGGAGGTGCAGCTAGTCTGAAGTACTTTGTAGACTGCAGGGTAGCTGGTGGAGGTGCAGCTAGTCTGAAGTACTTTGTAGACTGCAGGGTAGCTGGTGGAGGTGCAGCTAGTCTGAAGTACTTTGTAGACTGCAGGGTAGCTGGTGGAGGTGCAGCTAGTCTGAAGTACTTTGTAGACTGCAGGGTAGCTGGTGGAGGTGCAGCTAGTCTGAAGTACTTTGTAGACTGCAGGGTAGCTGGTGAAGGTGCAGCTAGTCTGAAGTACTTTGTAGACTGCAGGGTAGCTGGTGGAGGTGCAGCTAGTCTGAAGTACTTTGTAGACTGCAGGGTAGCTGGTGGAGGTGCAGCTAGTCTGAAGTACTTTGTAGACTGCAGGGTAGCTGGTGGAGGTGCAGCTAGTCTGAAGTACTTTGTAGACTGCAGGGTAGCTGGTGGAGGTGCAGCTAGTCTGAAGTACTTTGTAGACTGCAGGGTAGCTGGTGAAGGTGCAGCTAGTCTGAAGTACTTTGTAGACTGCAGGGTAGCTGGTGGAGGTGCAGCTAGTCTGAAGTACTTTGTAGACTGCAGGGTAGCTGGTGAAGGTGCAGCTAGTCTGAAGTACTTTGTAGACTGCAGGGTAGCTGGTGGAGGTGCAGCTAGTCTGAAGTACTTTGTAGACTGCAGGGTAGCTGGTGGAGGTGCAGCTAGTCTGAAGTACTTTGTAGACTGCAGGGTAGCTGGTGGAGGTGCAGCTAGTCTGAAGTACTTTGTAGACTGCAGGGTAGCTGGTGGAGGTGCAGCTAGTCTGAAGTACTTTGTAGACTGCAGGGTAGCTGGTGGAGGAGCAGCTAGTCTGAAGTACTTTGTAGACTGCAGGGTAGCTGGTGGAGGAGCAGCTAGTCTGAAGTACTTTGTAGACTGCAGGGTAGCTGGTGGAGGTGCAGCTAGTCTGAAGTACTTTGTAGACTGCAGGGTAGCTGGTGGAGGAGCAGCTAGTCTGAAGTACTTTGTAGACTGCAGGGTAGCTGGTGGAGGTGCAGCTAGTCTGAAGTACTTTGTAGACTGCAGGGTAGCTGGTGGAGGTGCAGCTAGTCTGAAGTACTTTGTAGACTGCAGGGTAGCTGGTGGAGGTGCAGCTAGTCTGAAGTACTTTGTAGACTGCAGGGTAGCTGGTGGAGGTGCAGCTAGTCTGAAGTACTTTGTAGACTGCAGGGTAGCTGGTGAAGGAGCAGCTAGTCTGAAGTACTTTGTAGACTGCAGGGTAGCTGGTGGAGGAGCAGCTAGTCTGAAGTACTTTGTAGACTGCAGGGTAGCTGGTGGAGGAGCAGCTAGTCTGAAGTACTTTGTAGACTGCAGGGTAGCTGGTGGAGGTGCAGCTAGTCTGAAGTACTTTGTAGACTGCAGGGTAGCTGGTGGAGGTGCAGCTAGTCTGAAGTACTTTGTAGACTGCAGGGTAGCTGGTGGAGGTGCAGCTAGTCTGAAGTACTTTGTAGACTGCAGGGTAGCTGGTGGAGGAGCAGCTAGTCTGAAGTACTTTGTAGACTGCAGGGTAGCTGGTGGAGGTGCAGCTAGTCTGAAGTACTTTGTAGACTGCAGGGTAGCTGGTGGAGGTGCAGCTAGTCTGAAGTACTTTGTAGACTGCAGGGTAGCTGGTGGAGGTGCAGCTAGTCTGAAGTACTTTGTAGACTGCAGGGTAGCTGGTGAAGGTGCAGCTAGTCTGAAGTACTTTGTAGACTGCAGGGTAGCTGGTGGAGGTGCAGCTAGTCTGAAGTACTTTGTAGACTGCAGGGTAGCTGGTGGAGGAGCAGCTAGTCTGAAGTACTTTGTAGACTGCAGGGTAGCTGGTGGAGGTGCAGCTAGTCTGAAGTACTTTGTAGACTGCAGGGTAGCTGGTGGAGGTGCAGCTAGTCTGAAGTACTTTGTAGACTGCAGGGTAGCTGGTGGAGGTGCAGCTAGTCTGAAGTACTTTGTAGACTGCAGGGTAGCTGGTGGAGGTGCAGCTAGTCTGAAGTACTTTGTAGACTGCAGGGTAGCTGGTGGAGGTGCAGCTAGTCTGAAGTACTTTGTAGACTGCAGGGTAGCTGGTGGATTTACTCCAGGTGGAACTAAAGTCTGATTCAACACTTGGTTAGATTTCACATCCTTCATCTGTGAAGTAACTAAAGGTATTAATACATGTAGTGGAGGAGAAGTACACCAAGTACCTCTGAACTGTAGAGGAGTAGAAAAACAAAGTAGCAAAACATTGAAATACTTAAATAAAGTACAAGTATCTCAAAATTGTACCCAAGTAGTACTTGAGTTTATGAGCTTCGTTACACCAGTGGCTCAGCCTTGCACGGAGGCATGACAGCATGTTCAGAATGCTGCCAGCCAGAATGACGAACTGACTGCGACAGCATTCAAATAAATGCTTTTATATATTTCTATTAGATGTGACCCCTTGCCTTCGTTAGCTGCATTTCCCCGCAGCCTCCTCCGGTCAGTGGTGATTGAAGAGTGCTTTCAAGTGTGCTCACCTTTGGAGTCCTCTTTCTGTTATTTAGCGGGATACCTGCGTCCTTTGTGTGGCTCCGGCTATTTTTTGTTTCATCTTGTTGTACACCTTCTATTATAATTATAACCAAATCCATTCTTGTGTGTGGGGTGTGTGTGTGTGTGGTGTGTGTGTGTGTGTGTGTGTGTGTGTGTGTGTGAACGTGAACCTGGAGGGTCTGCACACGTGTAGGATGGAGCAACAGGTGACGGCGCTGCGTGTGGTAACCGAGGTGTGTGTACTCGCAGCCTTCCCCCTGGGTCTCCACGTCCATTTCTTTGTGTTTCTTTATAAATCATTAGTCGAGCGTTCAACTTGTGGAGCTTCTGTATTATTCATAATCTGAATCACACACACACACACACACACACACACACACACACACACACACACACGTCCAGCCACACAGTTTAGCAGGTAGATGACTCTCCCTGTGAGTAAAATGCACATCTCATTATGCGCAGCTTCCTTCCTTCCCTCGGAGCCGAGCTGCCACTCCGGCGCAGTAATTACCTCGTCCTCCTTTGCTGCTAATGAGAAGGTACAATATGAGAGTCTGGCAGTCATTTTCCACCGGAGCTCGCCCCCGGCAGAGAGGCAGAGGAATTCATTTCTCTCCATTCCTCGGTATCCTCTCCCAACCCAGTCTCACGGCATTTCGTGTTAGAGTCGCGGAATTAATCTAATCTATTGATTCGTATTCACCAACACGATTTCCCCCTTTTTCCCGTCTCACACGGAACGATTTTAAAAGCAATGTATTTCTATTGGTAGAAATGTCTGTTTCTCCTTCTTATTGTTATTATTTACATTGCTCTTAATATCGTTCTGTATGACACGAAACAAATCGTGTAGCTATAAATCTATTTCCCTTCCGTACCCAAATCTTCTTCTGCAACTTCTCTGACGTCACAGAGGTGGCGCTACGGCTATTGGGCCAACTCCACCAATCGGGAGGAGACAGCCACGGACGTTGCCGTTCGAAAGCGCCGGAGACGCTGTAGTACGTATGCCAGGCCTGTAGGTGGCGGTGTTCTCACAGAATCAGCCCGTGCAAAGACGGTGTTAAATTAAGCAAAATGAGGAATGGCTAAAACGCATGATCTGTTTACTTTGAAAAGTATAAATATGCCTTATAGGTATAGTCCTACACTATATTATTCAAATATAGCATGATAGGTCCACTTTAATTTTGTGGCTATAACACGAAATGCCGTGAGACTGTGTGCCTCTACACGGATGCAATCATATGGAAGGGGTTTGGAGAGTACGAGTTGATTTACCACCACGATGTTATTAAAACTGGGTCTCCATTTCTTCTCCTGGTGCGGTTTCCACCTCCGTGTTGTACAATCACCGACACACCGACGTGAGGAGTTGCACTTTCACTTCATAGTGCTTGTGTTTCTGTTTTGTTTTGGGCGCCTAGCAACCATTTTCTTCACATGCTTCTTGTTTCGCAGCGCTTTCGGTAAACGATGCACATGTTTCCTCGAGTGGTTCTCAAGCGGTCCGGCCTCGGGACCCACTTTTTCCTTTGTCAATAGACCCGACATTTTGAACCACTCAAATCTATTCAACAACAAATCGTGCTGTAATATCTACGCTTTGCAGTATACGATATTAATGAAAGTGAAGTACAGCGCGTACATCCCTCATATCCCTTCGCAGAACTAAAGTATGCTTTAAATAAGGTTTAATGAGATGATGGAATCAAAGCTGAACTGCATAAAAAGGCACGCACGCTAAAAACCCAACCCCAGCAGGGGGTCTGGGGGGATTGTCCCCCAGGAGATTTTTAGAAATACTAACATATAAACTCCGCATTCTGGTTCTCTGAGAAGAAAATAAATAGATGTATTACGACATAATAATATTTTATGCCATTGTTTGTTTTTCACTTTGTCCTGACAGCTCGCTGCTCCACACAGAGAGCAAAGAGGAGAGAGTCTGTGGGACTTACTTCACATTGTGGGTAAGGGGAGATAGCCCCCATTGTTCTGTGAGCTGTCAGTCATCAGACCGGGGCTCATATCTCATCGTGTGTTCATTTGTATCTGAAGCACCCATGGATGTATATAGAAGGGTTCTACCGCAAAGTTATCCTCCGTGGGGACTTCCGGATCTTGATTCTGATTGGCCGGAAGACTCGAAAAAACATCAGCAAAGATATTTTATTGAGACGATGATCACTACGTGACAGACGTTTTCAAAACCGTTTATGGTCTCCGGTGCTTCCAGTCCGACGCCGACTGCATGCACAGCGTGAGAACATCGGGCCTTCAAAATAAAAGTTTGAATTTTTCACTCACCCTTCTAGGACCCACTCGAAACGGGGCCGCGACCCACTTTTGGATCGCGACCCACCAGTTGAGAACTGGTCTAAACGCTGAGCACATGTGTTTTTATATCTGCATGCGGGGCAAGTGTTCTGGGACGTTGTGGGCGCACTTTACTTCATCTTTTCGAGGTCGGTACACCCCACAGGATTTAAGGTTACGGTAGATGACCTCGATGTTTGAACGCGCCCCTCAAAGACCCCCTTCACCTCCTATCAGCAACACACAACATTCAAATGCCATCACAATGAAACGCGTGAGCCCGTAAGACTCTTCATTCACCCGCCGATACATGTTTGCATGTCACCACGGCGCTCCTATGTTCCGTAATCTTTGATCTGATGGGAAACAAATCGAGGTTTCGCGAGTGCCAGGAACAAAAGCCATCTCCGCGGCGAAGGTTACAGAAAAGCACAGCGATGTAAGGCAAAAGATTATTGTGGTGCCCTTCGGATAGACTTCAATGTCACGCATGATGAGACGGAGGATTTCATCAGAGCGCCGGTGGCAATCAGAAACATTTTATGCGTTTTTAGGAGCTTCATATTTGCCATAAAATCTTAGAGATTGGCTCCAAAGTCTGAGCAGCGGGGCGAGAACATCCTATGAGATTGAAACACAGCGAGGGACACCGAAACGTATTATAATAATAACAGAGATTTGAGTGGAAGTGCTCGACCCAAGGCACGCAGGAAGTCATGTTCAAGTCGTGCTCACAGACACCTCCATCAGATAAACATACACCGATCAACTGGTTTACTGATCCCACTGGTTTACTGATCCCACTGGTTTACTGATCCCACTGGTTTACTGATCCCACTGACCCCGCTGGGATCTATGCACCAGGTCATGGAGAAAAGAAACTGGAACCCAAACATTGGAGTAGTCGGGGAGAAAGTGGATTTAGCAAACCACAGCGACATGCGAATATGATTGTGTTCGCATGCGGCACGTCCGTGGTCAAACTACAGAAAAGCAAGTTCACGGAAGCTTCAAGTAGCTCATGATGATGCCGTGAGAATATTGCTGAAGAGACCTCGGTGGTCGAGTGCAAGTGAAATGTGTGAGGCTGCAGGAGTCAATACTCTACCAGCTGTTTTAAGAAGTCTCATGTATAAATGTATTTGCCGGCTTAATGACTCTGATGATGAAATCCTCTTGCATCGAACATAAGGTTTAGTACTACACGCTACCAATCGCAGCTGTGGAGACATTGGGATAGTTGTCTCTTTGTAGGACACTGATTGAAATGGAAAGATGTAACTCCAGCTGTTCTCCATGTGCACGTCAACTGAAACGACGCAGCCTGGAATAGAAACGAGCGGACGGAGACATGTCGCCGTGGAGAGACATGTGAACCTGTAACATCAGCCACTTCAAATCTGTCCAGGAGGGAACTCTGAGGCGCGACTCGGACTCGGACTCGGACAGCGTTTCGAAATGAAGACTTCACTGTGGATTTGCGCAGTAATGAAAACAAGGAAAAGGAAAACACTCTTTCGAGGAAAACTAGAACAGTGAGGAATAACAGATCCGTGAGATGTCCGTAACACGATATATCACGAGGGGACAGTGAAGGGGACACGGGTGAAGGGGACACAGGTGAGGGGACACGGGTGAAGGGGACATGGGTGGAGGGGACACAGGTGAAGGGGACACAGGTGGAGGGGACACGTGAGGGGACACGGGTGAAGGGGACACGGGTGGAGGGGACACAGGTGAGGGGACCAGGAAAGGGGACACGGGTGAAGGGGCACGGGTGAGGGGACACGGTAGGGGGACCGTGAAGGGGACACGGTAGGGGGACAGTGAGGGGACACAGGTGGGGGACACAGTAGGGGGACACGGGTAAAGGGGACACGGGTAAAGGGGCACGGGTAGGGGGACAGTGAAGGGGACACGGGTGAAGGGGACACGGGAAGGGGACACAGGTGGAAACGATCAAGGACGCAGGAGACAGAAGGGAGCGGGGAGGCCTGGAATGAGAGGGAGAATGAATGAAGGGTTAGGGGTAACCCTGGGTTAGGGTTATGAGCTAATAATCAATTGAAAATTAACTCATAATCAACTCACATTCAAACTCGTCAGGTTTATTGAGCTCCCTTTCCAACTTGTGTCGACATTTCTCTACAAAGTACACTTGTTTGCCACTTCGTCTACAAATGACTTCTGACAGCAACTGCAGGGAACTACTACAAAGTTCAAACATGTATTTCATTCACCAAACTAAAGTACCCGAACAGTCCCTGAGCTGACTGAGCCTGAACCCCTAAAGCGTTGCTGACAGGTCGAGTGTAGAGTAGACTATACGCATACACTGTTACACACCGACTATACAGTACACACTGTACAGTCAAAGTGTACTGTCTTCACGTGTACATTATACAGTACATACATACCATTTTGATACACATGTCATACATAGTTAACTTGAGCATCCATCATCTACGTCACTCGGACAGTGAGGAGACTGTTGACTGTCAAGACTTGTCTAAGCCAATCACATCGCTCGCTTCCCTTGACGTCACACAGATCTCTCGAGCAGTTGCGATATTTTTGCGAGACTTCGTGAGTTCAGTAATGGCCGCCGTATCAGAAGCCGACGCGATGTTTTCCGTCTTTTCTCAGCGCACATTTCTCGATCGGAAGGTTTTAGATGGTTTGGAACAAAAAGGAGAATATACGTAAGTGCTAGTTTTTTTGCGAGGCCAGGTACCGGTTCCCGACGTTCCGGATTTGAACCGAAACTCCAGTCAAGTACCGGTTCCCGACGTTCCGGACTTGAACCGAAACTCCAGTCAAGTACCGGTTCCCGACGTTCCGGACTTGAACCGAAACTCCAGTCAAGTACCGGTTCCCGACGTTCCGGATTTGAACCGAAACTCCAGTCAAGTACCGGTTCCCGACGTTCCGGATTTGAACCGAAACTCCAGTCAAGTACCGGTTCCCGACGTTCCGGACTTGAACCGAAACTCCAGTCAAGTACCGGTTCCCGACGTTCCGGACTTGAACCGAAACTCCAGTCAAGTACCGGTTCCCGACGTTCCGGACTTGAACCGAAACTCCAGTCAAGTACCGGTTCCCGACGTTCCGGACTTGAACCGAAACTCCAGTCAAGTACCGGTTCCCGACGTTCCGGATTTGAACCGAAACTCCAGTCAAGTACCGGTTCCGGACTTGAACCGAAACTCCAGTCAAGTACCGGTTCCCGACGTTCCGGACTTGAACCGAAACTCCAGTCAAGTACCGGTTCCCGACGTTCCGGACTTGAACCGAAACTCCAGTCAAGTACCGGTTCCCGACGTTCCCGACTTGAACCGAAACTCCGGTCAAGTACCGGTTCCCGACGTTCCGGACTTGAACCGAAACTCCAGTCAAGTACCGGTTCCCGACGTTCCGGACTTGAACCGAAACTCCAGTCAAGTACCGGTTCCCGACGTTCCGGACTTGAACCGAAACTCCAGTCAAGTACCGGTTCCCGACGTTCCGGACTTGAACCGAAACTCCAGTCAAGTACCGGTTCCCGACGTTCCGGACTTGAACCGAAACTCCAGTCAAGTACCGGTTCCCGACGTTCCGGACTTGAACCGAAACTCCAGTCAAGTACCGGTTCCCGACGTTCCGGATTTGAACCGAAACTCCAGTCAAGTACCGGTTCCCGACGTTCCGGACTTGAACCGAAACTCCAGTCAAGTACCGGTTCCCGACGTTCCGGACTTGAACCGAAACTCCAGTCAAGTACCGGTTCCCGACGTTCTGGACTTGAACCGAAACTCCAGTCAAGTACCGGTTCCCGACGTTCCGGACTTGAACCGAAACTCCAGTCAAGTACCGGTTCCGGACTTGAACCGAAACTCCAGTCAAGTACCGGTTCCCGACGTTCCGGACTTGAACCGAAACTCCAGTCAAGTACCGGTTCCCGACGTTCCGGACTTGAACCGAAACTCCAGTCAAGTACCGGTTCCCGATGTTCCGGACTTGAACCGAAACTCCAGTCAAGTACCGGTTCCCGACGTTCCGGACTTGAACCGAAACTCCAGTCAAGTACCGGTTCCCGACGTTACGGACTTGAACCGAAACTCCAGTCAAGTACCGGTTCCCGACGTTCCGGACTTGAACCGAAACTCCAGTCAAGTACCGGTTCCCGACGTTCCGGACTTGAACCGAAACTCCAGTCAAGTACCGGTTCCCGACGTTCCGGACTTGAACCGAAACTCCAGTCAAGTACCGGTTCTCGACGTTCCGGACTTGAACCGAAACTCCAGTCAAGTACCGGTTCCCGACGTTCCGGACTTGAACCGAAACTCCAGTCAAGTACCGGTTCCCGACGTTCCGGACTTGAACCGAAACTCCAGTCAAGTACCGGTTCCCGACGTTCCGGACTTGAACCGAAACTCCAGTCAAGTACCGGTTCCCGACGTTCCGGATTTGAACCGAAACTCCAGTCAAGTACCGGTTCCGGACTTGAACCGAAACTCCAGTCAAGTACCGGTTCCCGACGTTCCGGACTTGAACCGAAACTCCAGTCAAGTACCGGTTCCCGACGTTCCGGACTTGAACCGAAACTCCAGTCAAGTACCGGTTCCCGACGTTCCGGATTTGAACCGAAACTCCAGTCAAGTACCGGTTCCCGACGTTCCGGACTTGAACCGAAACTCCAGTCAAGTACCGGTTCCCGACGTTCCGGACTTGAACCGAAACTCCAGTCAAGTACCGGTTCCCGACGTTCTGGACTTGAACCGAAACTCCAGTCAAGTACCGGTTCCCGACGTTCCGGACTTGAACCGAAACTCCAGTCAAGTACCGGTTCCGGACTTGAACCGAAACTCCAGTCAAGTACCGGTTCCCGACGTTCCGGACTTGAACCGAAACTCCAGTCAAGTACCGGTTCCCGACGTTCCGGACTTGAACCGAAACTCCAGTCAAGTACCGGTTCCCGACGTTCCGGACTTGAACCGAAACTCCAGTCAAGTACCGGTTCCCGACGTTCCGGACTTGAACCGAAACTCCAGTCAAGTACCGGTTCCCGACGTTCCGGACTTGAACCGAAACTCCAGTCAAGTACCGGTTCCCGACGTTCCGGACTTGAACCGAAACTCCAGTCAAGTACCGGTTCCCGACGTTCCGGACTTGAACCGAAACTCCAGTCAAGTACCGGTTCCCGACGTTCCGGACTTGAACCGAAACTCCAGTCAAGTATCGGTTCCGGACTTGAACCGAAACTCCAGTCAAGTACCGGTTCCCGACGTTCCGGACTTGAACCGAAACTCCAGTCAAGTACCGGTTCCCGACGTTCCGGACTTGAACCGAAACTCCAGTCAAGTACCGGTTCCCGACGTTCCGGACTTGAACCGAAACTCCAGTCAAGTACCGGTTCCCGACGTTCCGGACTTGAACCGAAACTCCAGTCAAGTACCGGTTCCCGACGTTCCGGACTTGAACCGAAACTCCAGTCAAGTACCGGTTCCCGACGTTCCGGACTTGAACCGAAACTCCAGTCAAGTACCGGTTCCCGACGTTCCGGATTTGAACCGAAACTCCAGTCAAGTACCGGTTCCGGACTTGAACCAAAACTCCAGTCAAGTACCGGTTCCCGACGTTCCGGACTTGAACCGAAACTCCAGTCAAGTACCGGTTCCCGACGTTCCGGACTTGAACCGAAACTCCAGTCAAGTACCGGTTCCCGACGTTCCGGACTTGAACCGAAACTCCGGTCAAGTACCGGTTCCCGACGTTCCGGACTTGAACCGAAACTCCGTCAAGTACCGGTTCCCGACGTTCCGGACTTGAACCGAAACTCCAGTCAAGTACCGGTTCCCGACGTTCCGGACTTGAACCGAAACTCCAGTCAAGTACCGGTTCCCGACGTTCCGGACTTGAACCGAAACTCCAGTCAAGTACCGGTTCCCGACGTTCCGGACTTGAACCGAAACTCCAGTCAAGTACCGGTTCCCGACGTTCCGGACTTGAACCGAAACTCCAGTCAAGTACCGGTTCCCGACGTTCCGGATTTGAACCGAAACTCCAGTCAAGTACCGGTTCCCGACGTTCCGGACTTGAACCGAAACTCCAGTCAAGTACCGGTTCCCGACGTTCCGGACTTGAACCGAAACTCCAGTCAAGTACCGGTTCCCGACGTTCCGGACTTGAACCGAAACTCCAGTCAAGTACCGGTTCCCGACGTTCCGGACTTGAACCGAAACTCCAGTCAAGTACCGGTTCCCGACGTTCCGGACTTGAACCGAAACTCCAGTCAAGTACCGGTTCCCGACGTTCCGGACTTGAACCGAAACTCCAGTCAAGTACCGGTTCCGGACTTGAACCGAAACTCCAGTCAAGTACCGGTTCCCGACGTTCCGGACTTGAACCGAAACTCCAGTCAAGTACCGGTTCCCGACGTTCCGGACTTGAACCGAAACTCCGGTCAAGTACCGGTTCCCGACGTTCCGGACTTGAACCGAAACTCCGGTCAAGTACCGGTTCCCGACGTTCCGGACTTGAACCGAAACTCCAGTCAAGTACCGGTTCCCGACGTTCCGGACTTGAACCGAAACTCCAGTCAAGTACCGGTTCCCGACGTTCCGGACTTGAACCGAAACTCCAGTCAAGTACCGGTTCCCGACGTTCCGGTACCCAGCACTAGTTGTACCCCTTTATTTACATAGATGTATCGTCCTCTGGAGAGTTGTTTCAGCTTTGCTCTTGACTTTCAAGGAACCAGATGTGTCCTCGTTGGGTTACTCACGCACGTGCTGACGAATGAGCAATGCAAACGTTTCCCTCGTGAGTTTCTTACTTCTTTTAAAAGCAGCTTTTTCAACGGGCATTATCATTTCCATGTGTCGTGAAACTGGAAGGAAGAAAAGGGAAATATTTCAGTCACATTTCGCTGCTTATGGTCAATAGAAACCATTGCTACTGTTGACCAGATGGTTCCCAGAGAGACATTATAAACAAGGCCTGTTAAAAACGTCAACAAAAAAACAAAGATAGTTCGCTTTTGACCCCCGATCGACACCACAGAGCTTGAGTTTTGAGAGTCCTTACGGTGCGTCCACACAGCAGCGTTAAAAACATCTTCCAACGCTTCTTGAATGGGGTGACGTCACTTTGCCTCACTTTTCGCCCAACTTTTGCATCTTCTGAAGCTCTCGGCGGAAGCGTCAGCCAATCAAATCATAGGCCAGCACAAGCTCTAGCCAATCAAACCGCTGCTTGTGTGTCAGGGGCGGGAGATTCATGTGATTGCTCCAGGTTTGAACTAGTTCGGAGTTTAATAATCAACGTTCTTTATCAGCGAGACTAAACATGATGGACCCTGAATCGAACTCGAGCTGTCGTCCACAGGAAAGAACGTGCGCTCGGCCATAAGCTGCAACAACGACGACGACGCGCCCAAGCTGCCCCGCCTTAAGAGAGATACCCAAGGCCGCAGACCTGTGCCGTGGGAGAGGAGACAGTGGAGGGAGAACATCATGAACCGTGTAAAGGTTGAATACCTAAGCTAATGATTCCCTCACAGCAATCGTCTTTTGACTATAAGACTATATTAGGGCAGACGTTGTAATTCGGAGCAAAGCCAACGACCCATAAAACAGTTTTTCCAATTAAGTTGTCGAGCATTTTACATTTCTTTCAGCGTTATGGTGATTTTATTTTTCTGATTTGGAAAACTGCGGAGACAGAAATGAGGGCGAGGGAATGGTGGAGTCCGGTGCGCCCTGATGAAACTGCTCCGGAGCAGAGCCCATCAGAAAATGACATCTCCCTATTCAGATGGACTGATTCCCGCGGAGGCTCGCGTGTGCAAGGCGCGTTCGACACGCGGCTAAACACACGGAGATAAGGCCAGACCGCGCCAGTGTCACACGCTTGGCTTGGAAGGAAAAGCAAATCACGGAGGACAATCTATTCCCAAAGCTGCCAGTCACCGCCTCGCCGTCACTTCAGTACACAGCGGCGTCCGAACACCATTTCCATCTCATTATTCCCACAGAAAGGCAGACCTGTAACCACAACCTTTCACGACCGCTTGACGGCAACATAGTTACAGAGATAAATAAAGTTAAATATGTGGACGGGGTGAAGAGAAGCTAATGGAATCGAGTGTGCAGCGAATGGGCAGCAGCAAGTGCTTTGTGATTGTGTGAATGTTCGGTGTCGGCTTGCGCGACCCTCTCGGAGAGCAGCGGGCGCCACTCGGGGAACATTCAGCTCCCTTTGTGGAGACGGAGACAATCAATCACCAATAAGTAGAGAGAGTGAATTCATACGGCTTCCTCACACAGCTCCGAGTCCTGCTTTTCCAACGTGGGTCTGAACACTGCGATCATACACTTTGCCTTTTGAGAAACTCGTCCCCTCGTCAAGACCAGTGGCTGTTCCCGGAAGACGTCCCGCCGTGACGTTAAAAGCCTCCGAGTGTCACAGAAAACGCTGCTGTGACGGCGACGTGCCCCTTTTTTGAATTTCTTAACATACGATTTGAGAATAAAGCAGCCGTCACTCACGTCCTTCCAACATGCTCCTTAAACCCAGTGCCTTTCATTAAAGCCATGTCAGCGGGGGATATGTTAGTCTTTCACACGGACATGACGTGCACTCTAAAGTCACTCAGACATGGAGCTACTGACGTGTGGTCGTTACGCAAAGGAGTGGCAGCTCGTGGGAGAACATAGCGCTTCACTTTTATATGGAACACTGACTTGCTATATCTTTTGTGAGAAGTTCAAATTGTATAAATAATACTTTTTGGCTTCAATACCCTGAAAAATGGCCCAATAATTCCTTTAGATTTCAAACAGCTTAACCTTTAAAGTATCCCTTAGGGCAGGGGTGTCAAACTCAAGGCCCGGGGGCCACATTCGGCCCGCGACTTCATTTTCTGCGGCCCCACAAGAGCTTACAAAGAATATAATATGTTTATTATACGGTTACATGCTACAGAAGCACGTCGCCCATAAACTACATGTCCCACAATGCATCTGAAATATGACTTTCTCTGATTCTCCTATTTATTTTTTCTCCAGAAATTGGCTTTTCTTTTTAAATCATTTTGGGACATGCGCACTGAAGAGACTTGCCCTCGACTTCTGCTTTCAGACGTAGTTAATTATGAAGTTATTACCCTATCCGATGATAATCCAAAGCAGAGGCAATGATGTAATATAATACATTATTTTATATATATGATATATTTATATATGTATTTTTATATAGTCTTAAAGTTACAACCGGCCCTTTGAGTGCAGCCATAACGCTGATGTGGCCCGCGGTGAAATTGAGTTCGACACCCCCTGCCTTAGGTTTCCCTTTCCAGTAGAGTGTGATATAGGTTTTAGTGCATGTAAATGGCTACAAAGTGCTCAAACCAAATGATTAATCCATCAATGAATCCTTGATTGACTTTTGATAGTTGCCTGTTCTACAACATTGTCTAAATTGTGTTGTTGTTGTTGTGCTATTTAGTTTTGTGTTTTGTGTACCTTGCACGGCGACCTTGAGAGCCTTGAAAAGTATTCACTCCCTGCATGTCATGGGCCGTTTCTCAATGTCGAGTACACCTGCCGCAGAGCCACTCTTTCAAGCATGCTACGTCATCGAGTGGCGCCGAAGGACTCTTTAAATGCATGTTAAACGCCCAGCATTCGGCGCCCCTCGATGCCGTAGCATACTTGAAACAGTGGCTCTGCAGCAGGTGTACTCGACACGGCCATGGTCTCTCGTCATGGGTAATCCTGCAGCCCTTTCATGCTGTTGCATCATGGTTCACCGGTTAGCATGACAAGCTAGAAACGAGCTAACTCGTCAGCATTAATGCAAAGTATGCAGAATGAATATCATCTCTCCATGACATCATCTTCACTGGAATACCAAGTCTTCCTCGTTAAGGTTTTACAGTATTTGTGGACTTTTATAGATTCAATTGAGCTCAATTTTCTCACGAGCTTAGATGACTTCCTGCACTTGCTTGTAAAGAACATTTCTAGTCTAATATATACACTCATCATCTTAAAGCATCCTGGGTGTCTAGCTCAATATAATGCCCAGTATTCGTTTGTACCCCCTCTGTAACGATGAATGAACAACGAAGACATTAAGACGTACTTTTATGAATGGGAAATTCACTTCTTCACCGTTTGTGTTAACACGTGCACAAACAAACCTACACACACACGCGCTATTGGAGTACTGAAGCCGATCTGAATACTTGTTTCGATGCAGACCTACGCAGGTGTGAAAGTGGTATCCTGCAGCTATCCATAATGGAAACGTGCTGACATGCATCTGACAGCTGCTGACCACGAGAGCTTCAGCTGTGGGCGACTTCTGTCTGCCGACCAGCGTTGTTTTTCTGAACGCCGTTGTAAACAGCCCACTTAGGGACTTCACATATTCCACTGACACACACGATGTGAAGCACACGAGTGCTGCTCCACAGGTCCATCATGTGACGATGCTGCGACGTGCTGAGTCAGCGTTACTCATGCACCACAGCTTGTGCTTGGATTGGAGTGGATTCTCCCTCTCCATCACCCTCTTCACTTTGCCTCACACACACACACACACACACACACACACGTGATTATGCACTCCGCCCACAGACATCCCTCACAAATACTCTTCGCTCGCGGCCATTAGAGTCCCCTGAGCTCGTTCGCTTGTTCCTCCGCAGTCCCGTAGACCCTGCGTAGCCAATAATCGTTATAATTGATGTTTCCCTTCTCAGCCCCTAATGATGTTTTCATTATTTATGGTTACAGACAGCCAGGCGAGCTGATTCGTAATGGTTTCTCCCTGCCATTTTATTCCTCACATTCACATCAGTAAATTAACGTTGACCTCACGACGCTGTATATCACGGGGGAAACCACCGCGCGCCGCCGCCTCTCTCCGTGACCAGGGTTTCTTAAGCTGTTGTCGTAAAGAATGGTTTATCGATCCTCCCCGCTGACGCTTTAATAAGTGCTTTGCATAACAAGTGTTTCACTGCGGGATAAATCAGCTGGAGGAAGCTGTCAAAGGCACACGTGTGTAGACAAAAGGGTTAGTGAACGAGGAGGCGGACAAGTTGTGCCATTGTTAGCTGGGGTTTCACCCTAATGTGAAGAAGTTAAAGGGGCCCCTTCGGTTTCCTGAAGCGTGTTATATCGTTTTGTAAATATACCTGGCTCAAATCCCAGAAGAAACACCAGCAGGAGAGGACTCTTTAAAGTAGAGACACTACATGCTGATATACACCTGAACATCAGCAGGAGAGGACTCTTTAAAGTAGAGACACTACATACTGATATACACCTGAACATCAGCAGGAGAGGACTCTTTAAAGTAGAGACTCTACATACTGATATACACCTGAACATCAGCAGGAGAGGACTCTTTAAAGTAGAGACACTACATACTGATATACACCTGAACATCAGCAGGAGAGGACTCTTTAAAGTAGAGACACTACATACTGATATACACCTGAACATCAGCAGGAGAGGACTCTTTAAAGTAGAGACACTACATACTGATATACACCTGAACATCAGCAGGAGAGCACTCTTTAAAGTAGAGACACTACATACTGATATACACCTGAACATCAGCAGGAGAGGACTCTTTAAAGTAGAGACACTACATACTGATATACACCTGAACATCAGCAGGAGAGGACTCTTTAAAGTAGAGACACTACATACTGATATACACCTGAACATCAGCAGGAGAGGACTCTTTAAAGTAGAGACACTACATACTGATATACACCTGAACATCAGCAGGAGAGGACTCTTTAAAGTAGAGACACTACATACTGATATACACCTGAACATCAGCAGGAGAGGACTCTTTAAAGTAGAGACACTACATACTGATATACACCTGAACATCAGCAGGAGAGGACTCTTTAAAGTAGAGACACTACATACTGATATACACCTGAACATCAGCAGGAGATAACTCTTTAAAGTAGAGACACTACATACTGATATACACCTGAACATCAGCAGGAGAGGACTCTTTAAAGTAGAGACACTACATACTGATATACACCTGAACATCAGCAGGAGAGGACTCTTTAAAGTAGAGACACTACATACTGATATACACCTGAACATCAGCAGGAGAGGACTCTTTAAAGTAGAGACACTACATACTGATATACACCTGAACATCAGCAGGAGAGGACTCTTTAAAGTAGAGACGCTACATACTGATATACACCTGAACATCAGCAGGAGAGGACTCTTTAAAGTAGAGACACTACATACTGATATACACCTGAACATCAGCAGGAGAGGACTCTTTAAAATAGAGACACTACATACTGATATACACCTGAACATCAGCAGGAGAGGACTCTTTAAAGTAGAGACACTACATACTGATATCCACCTGAACATCTGCAGGAGAGGACTCTTTAAAGTAGAGACACTACATACTGATATACACCTGAACATCAGCCGGAGAGGACTCTTTAAAGTAGAGACACTACATACTGATATACACCTGAACATCAGCAGGAGAGGACTCTTTAAAGTAGAGACACTACATACTGATATACACCTGAACATCAGCCGGAGAGGACTCTTTAAAGTAGAGACACTACATACTGATATACACCTGAACATCAGCAGGAGAGGACTCTTTAAAGTAGAGACACTACATACTGATATACACCTGAACATCAGCAGGAGAGGACTCTTTACAGTAGAGACACTACACACTGATAGACACCTGAACATCAGCAGGAGAGGACTCTTTAAAGTAGAGACACTACATACTGATATACACCTGAACATCAGAGGAGAGGACTCTTTAAAGTAGAGACACTACATACTGATATACACCTGAACATCAGCAGGAGAGGACTCTTTAAAGTAGAGACACTACATACTGATATACACCTGAACATCAGCAGGAGAGGACTCTTTAAAGTAGAGACACTACATACTGATATACACCTGAACATCAGCAGGAGAGGACTCTTTAAAGTAGAGACACTACATACTGATATACACCTGAACATCAGCAGGAGAGGACTCTTTAAAGTAGAGACACTACATACTGATATACACCTGAACATCAGCAGGAGAGGACTCTTTAAAGTAGAGACACTACGTACTAATATACACCTGAACATCAGCAGGAGAGGACTCTTTAAAGTAAATACACTACATACTGATATACACCTGAACATCAGCAGGAGAGGACTCTTTAAAGTAGAGACACTGATAGGATAGGGCCCCTTTAAGCACCATAGGGTAAGACCAGGGCTTACTGTACATAAGGGTAATGTTTCGCGTCCTGCATGCAGCTTGGAAGTAGAGTGCGGGAAACTCAGCCTCTATGATTACATATGCATCCAAAGAAAAGAAAAGCCAGCAGGTAACTCATATCAAACCCGTCCACTTGAATAATGTCTTTCCGTTTGCTCCGGGTAGGAACAGGCGGAATTCAATCACGGAGATCCATGGGTCGGTGCCGAGCCTCCTGAGTGAGATCGATGGCCTGAAAAGCTCCACGTTGTATCCCCCCGTCCTCTTCAGGGACTGTGTGTGGTCCAGAGGCATTGTTGTATCCCAGAGGACGCCCAGACCCACCGCAACAACACATTTCATGACGACGGGAAGTTCCTCCCAGCTGATGGGTGGATGTCGTAAATCATTCTTGAGAGAACTGCACGGGGGAAACGCCGCGGGGTGCGGACTCCCGAAGTCCTGCTTTTTTAAAATCAACGACAGAAACGGAAGTAAACCATGCTTCAAATCCCCGACGGCGTCTATAACCAGAAGCATTTCCGTATCCCAACGGGGGCCCATCTCAATCACGCACGTTGTGACTGAACATGATTGATATTGATATATGGACGTCTCTTTTTACATCCT
>CM070499.1:2255736-2273236 GCA_036324585.1 Champsocephalus esox
ATTATTTAAATCGGAGAGAAGTGCAGATTGTTTTTGGGCAACTTATGAATATTATTTGATACGCTCCACAAACCGCAACAGATGGGATGTACGTACACTTTGTAGACTCGAAACATTGTTAAAATGTCATCATTTTGCAAGCACACGAGCAGGATCCGCGTTAAGCCGCGTGGGGGGAGAATAGTAATTGTCAGAAATATTAAAAAAACATCGAGTGAAAACACAAAGTCTGTCATGCCATTTTATAAAGAATACTTTATTTATTCTTGTTCCCGTATGTGTGTGGAATAAGAAACTGAATACTCAAGATTTAATTTAGGTAAAGCCAGTTATTCCACGTCATGTGCATACAACAGATGCCAAAAAGCACGTTTATTTCGCCCTACATCGTGCGGGATTTTTGAATGTGACCGCTCGATCACTCGTATCCTCGGAGCTGCTGCTTGTGTGTTCCACTCCGTAGATCCTCTCCATCCTCCGCCTGTCGAATATCTATTGGACTAATGTTCCCTTCACCGGCATGTGTGTTGCGGTATTGATGTGTTTGGCTTTCAGGGTGATTGATATTTAAACGGGATCAATCAAGAGTTTATCTGGAACCTTTAATTCGGCTCCCGCGGGGGCTCTGCGTGCTCCCCCGTGGAATCGCTAGGAGACTTTGTTTTGCACCCGACGCAGGAAGAACACTACAAATCCAGGAAATTGATATATGGACGTCTCGAATCCTTCGTCTGATCCCGTTTTACATCCTGGTTTTCAGAGGGCTTCCACTGTGGCTCGTCTACTATTAGATATAAATACATTGACGTGCAAAGCGATAAAGCATATTGTTCGGTGTGCACGTGTCGACACATAAACAGAGGAGACGTTCAGCGACTGTAACGTTAGGATGATTAAATATATATATTAGGGCTGTAAGTCGATTAAAATAGTTCATCGAGATTAATCGCACATTTTTGATCTGTTCTAAATGTTCCTGAGACGGATATGTTTCAAGTTTGTAATACTCTTATCAACATGTGAGTGGACAAATATGCTTTATGCTAATGTTATTATCATTTGAACATTACAAATACTCTCATGAATATTAAACACAACAACCTGGAACCTCTCATACAATAATACAAAACAAAGTGTGTGTGTGTGTGTGGGATCGTTGGAGCTATGTGCAACTCAAGGCATATGCTCGAACCGGAGCTGCCTGGACGCTGCAATCATGTTGCGCACTATCCGAGTATCCGAGCTGAGTGTGCTGACTTCTCCTCCAACATCCCGCTGTCTGCTTCCTGCATCAAGTCAAGTGCTCGGAGGAGTTGTCGGCGAAATGTCGCTCGTCTGTTTTCATTGAAGCAGCTCCTTATATCCGTTAGCGCAGCTAGCTAGCACCAGATGCTTACAACAACAACAATGCACGTACGGTCTCTCTCTCGCTCGCTCGGGACACACACACACACACACACACACACACCCACACACCCTCCCGGTCCTCCCGATGGCCAGTCGGTGCCTGCCGGTGAGCGTGGAAGTGTGGTCTGCGGCGGGCGGCAGGAGCGGGGGCTGTCAGCATCAGCTTGTAGACGGTGTTTTAAACTCGATGCGCTCTGAAGCTACGGGGCGGCCCGAGGACAAAAAATACACATGCGTTAATCGCGTTAAAATAATTAGTGGCGTTAATTATTTGTTTAACTTGACAGCCCTAATATATATATATGTGTTAATGTAGACTCTGCAGACCGCACACAGAAACCTGTATACGACACTACAGGACATGAACCCCCCACAAGCAGCATGGCCTCTGTAGGCGTTAGGATAGAAGCAGGCAGAAGCCGTGCTCCCAGAATACTGTTCGAGTGTCTTCAACAAAGCACGACACGTTGTGCTTCATACGACGTGTTTTCAAAGTTAAGAGACGGAGCCACTTTAGAATCCGCTGATGGTTTAGTTCATTTTGGGAACGTAGTTTTTAAAAATGCAATTATGGAAACTCACAAAATGATGCGAGTGATTTGATATTGTGAAGCGAATGCCTCGTGAAGGTCTCTGACTCACTGTGCTTATTGATCAGGAACCATAACAACAAAGCTCTCAGAGTCTTAATGACGCACTTCATGTTTGATTTTACATTTAGAAAAATGTTCGAGGTTTTTTGTGGATGCTCGAAAGCAAGCCGGGTCATAATTGCACTTTGTTTCAAATGTGAAAGCTTTGAAAAACAATTAGGGGGCCATTACTCCTCAGCGGCAATTTAACCAACGTAATGTTCTTCCTCCGTGTTTTACAGTCACACACACACACACACATGCACACACACACACACACACACACGCACCACACAGACACACACAGCACACACACAGGCACACACATGCACACACACAGACACACATGCACAGACACACACACACACACGCACACACACACACACACACACACGCGCCGCCTGCCAAGTGATAATCTTTCTCACTGCATCTAGCGATATGAGCAAAGCTGACTTTTCCACATCAAGATGAGTGTGCGGGGGAAAAGGCACTATCGGCCCCAGAGAGAGATAAGCGTGGCGTCGGTGGGCCGCGAGTCCTGTGTGGAGAAGCAACAACCCAAAGGTCGTCGGAGCTCGACTTCACAGCAGCGACACGGAGACGCTGAAGGTCAGAGAGATGGAGCGCTAAACCCACCTACAGTTCAGCCAGGTGCCTTTCCTCGTGTTTAACTCTCCACATGCGGTTCCTTCGGGGGGTTTTCGTTCGTGCCAGAATACACATAATGATACATCTTATTGATATCGTGCTTTTCCTGGTGCTCAAGCAAGTAAAGCGGATACATAACAACATGCATATTAGAGTCAAACGATAGCTTAAGAATAGACCGTATGTGTTTGGTGGTATTATGGGAGATGTACTAGTCTTGTGGCACTAGGCTTATCGAGCATATTGAGACCAAAACTCGTGTACAACAACTTCCTTAATTACAATGAATCAGCACTTATTAGAGGGAAAAACTCTAAACTCATGGCCTAGAATACGGTCATGTAGAATAAGGCATGAATACGTGTTTTCTAACGACTAACAAAGAGCCAATATACTGCTAATATGCACGTTAATTAGCAACTGGTTGATGGTGGATATGTGAAACCTGTTCAGCCCCGGGTCTGTTTCTCAGGCCTCAGGCTCGAACATGACATTCCCCGAACAAATGACTTCCCTTCTAAACGGGGTACATTAATAATCTGTGTTCTCAAAGCAACGATAAACCTGTGAGTTGGATGTAGAACAGTCAGAATCAATATAGATGTTTTTATTTTAAAGTAAATTCAGATTGAACACGGTAAAGAAATGTAGATGATTGTGTCCGTCCAACAATAAACCATTACTTGTAGTGACACCACCCTTGAATGGTGGTATGGTCGACTAAAAGCTTTAGGAATCCAAACTATAACATATCATAAGCACCCTGTGTCCAGATTGATGCAAAACAAGTGACCTTTGACCTTTTTAGAGAGGTTTAGCAACAACAAAACACTTCTGGGGTCATTTGGGAGGATTTTCAAGAAGCGCGTTCACACTGCGGTGCTTTTCCCACAAAGGTTCTTAGTTCATGATCGCGTTCACACCAAAAAGAGCCGGTCCTAAAAGTAGTTCATGCGAACCTTTTTACCCGCTCGAAAGTCCCTGCTAGAGAGCAGGGACTTTGGAGCGGCTCTTTGTGAGAAAAGAGCTATATGTCTGATTGGCTGGGCGGATTGCAAACCACGCCCCGTAACACTCCCAAAGAGTTTTGTGAAGCCGCCATTTTATTATCCTCGCATTAGCATTATTAGCATAGCATTATTAGCATTAGCATTAGCATTAGCCCAGCGCAGAAACGCAGAGAGACTAACTTATGGCAACACAAAATAAAAGCATGGGAGCGGTGGAGATGAGGAGGTGTCGGCGTTCTGGCGATTTACTCGGAAGGCTCCAGTAGAAGCTGCTGGGACTCCCAGCAGCTTCTACTGAAGCCTTCCCCAACTCCGGGGACTTTGGGCGGCAGTATACGCCGTGAAGTGGGTTGCGGCCTGCCAGTAAACCCAAAGCAGAAGAAGAAGAAGAAGTGACGTCAGCGGCTTCATTTGCCTAATCCACCCCCAGGGGACTTTTTCTGGTGTGAACACGATCTGTACTTTTCCCACAAAGGTTCATGAGAACTCTTTGGTTCTCATGAACCTTTGTGGGAAAAGTACCGCAGTGTGAATGCGCCTAATATCTCTGGAAACCCATTGGTCGATTTGGGTGATTGACACCTCTTTTTAACCGTTAGAACCAATAGAATCGAAGGGGGTTCCTAACTCCATCTAAACATTATGTGCGCAGCCAGCATGCCCACAACGGGAAGCTCTCATAGGTTCATTGCCATACATGTGATGATGGATTATCAGTGATGGTTTCAAAGTGACACAGAGACATTGGATATCGAGGGTTATCTACCGTGTCGTTACCATCCAGAAAGGTGACCAGGACAATGAGAGAGGATGAGAAGCTGAACCTCAGTGATATCCAAGTGGAATATTAATTCCAGTTGGATAAGTGGGGGCCCCTGGGCGCCACACACTGTGGATACAATCATGGAGTTACTGCATCCCATAACACAATAAGATGTACTGTATATCGCTTAGCGGTGAAATGGATTTAAATATCCCGGCAGCACTGGGAATCATGCAGATGGAAATTGCAAAAGGTTTTATTAGGTGGGGAGTTTATTCCGCGTGCAGATGAGAAATCTGCGAAACACAGGACCTCAATTTGAGTTGAAATGGAGTTGAACTGTGAAGGGTTATTTTACTAAATGAAACCCTGTGGTGTGTGACTTAAATACCTGTACTTTCTACTTCTTACATGTTGAACTCAAATACCTGTACTTTCTACTTCTTACATGTTGAACCCAAATACCTGTACTTTCTACTTCTCACATGTTGAACACAAACACCTGTACTTTCTACTTCTTACATGTTGAACCCAAATACCTGTACTTTCTACTTCTCACATGTTGAACACAAACACCTGTACTTTCTACTTCTTACATGTTGAACACAAATACCTGTACTTTCTACTTCTCACATGTTGAACACAAACACCTGTACTTTCCTACTTCTCACATGTTGAACACAAATACCTGTACTTTCTACTTCTTACATGTTGAACTCAAATACCTGTACTTTCTACTTCTCTCATGTTGAACACAAATACCTGTACTTTCTACTTCTCTCATGTTGAACACAAATACCTGTACTTTCTACTTCTTACATGTTGAACACAAATACCTGTACTTTCTACTTCTTACATGTTGAACCCAAATACCTGTACTTTCTACTTCTCACATGTTGAACTCAAATACCTGTACTTTCTACTTCTCACATGTTGAACTCAAATACCTGTACTTTCTACTTCTTACATGTTGAACCCAAATACCTGTACTTTCTACTTCTCACATGTTGAACACAAATACCTGTACTTTCTACTTCTTACATGTTGAACACAAATACCTGTACTTTCTACTTCTTACATGTTGAACTCAAATACCTGTACTTTCTACTTCTTACATGTTGAACTCAAATACCTGTACTTTCTACTTCTTACATGTTGAACCCAAATACCTGTACTTTCTACTTCTTACATGTTGAACTCAAATACCTGTACTTTCTACTTCTTACATGTTGAACTCAAATACCTGTACTTTCTACTTCTCTCATGTTGAACACAAATACCTGTACTTTCTACTTCTTACATGTCGAACTCAAATACCTGTACTTTCTACTTCTTACATGTTGAACTCAAATACCTGTACTTTCTACTTCTTACATGTTGAACTCAAATACCTGTACTTTCTACTTCTCTCATGTTGAACTCAAATACCTGTACTTTCTACTTCTTACATGTCGAACTCAAATACCTGTACTTTCTACTTCTTACATGTTGAACTCAAATACCTGTACTTTCTACTTCTCTCATGTTGAACACAAATACCTGTACTTTCTACTTCTCTCATGTTGAACTCAAATACCTGTACTTTCTACTTCTCTCATGTTGAACTCAAATACCTGTACTTTCTACTTCTCACATGTTGCACTCAAATACCTGTACTTTCTACTTCTTACATGTTGAACTCAAATACCTGTACTTTCTACTTCTTACATGTTGAACTCAAATACCTGTACTTTCTACTTCTTACATGTTGAACACAAATACCTGTACTTTCTACTTCTTACATGTTGAACTCAAATACCTGTACTTTCTACTTCTCTCATGTTGAACCCAAATACCTGTACTTCTACTTCTTACATGTTGAACTCAAATACCTGTACTTTCTACTTCTCACATGTTGAACACAAACACCTGTACTTTCTACTTCTTACATGTTGAACACAAATACCTGTACTTTCTACTTCTCACATGTTGAACACAAACACCCTGTACTTCCTACTTCTCACATGTTGAACACAAATACCCTGTACTTTCTACTTCTTACATGTTGAACTCAAATACCTGTACTTTCTACTTCTTACATGTTGAACACAAATACCTGTACTTTCTACTTCTTACATGTTGAACCCAAATACCTGTACTTTCTACTTCTTACATGTTGAACTCAAATACCTGTACTTTCTACTTCTCACATGTTGAACACAAACACCTGTACTTTCTACTTCTTACATGTTGAACACAAATACCTGTACTTTCTACTTCTCACATGTTGAACACAAACACCTGTACTTCCTACTTCTCACATGTTGAACACAAATACCTGTACTTTCTACTTCTTACATGTTGAACTCAAATACCTGTACTTTCTACTTCTTACATGTTGAACACAAATACCTGTACTTTCTACTTCTTACATGTTGAACCCAAATACCTGTACTTTCTACTTCTCACATGTTGAACTCAAATACCTGTACTTTCTACTTCTTACATGTTGAACCCAAATACCTGTACTTTCTACTTCTCACATGTTGAACACAAATACCTGTACTTTCTACTTCTTACATGTTGAACACAAATACCTGTACTTTCTACTTCTTACATGTTGAACTCAAATACCTGTACTTTCTACTTCTTACATGTTGAACACAAATACCTGTACTTTCTACTTCTTACATGTTGAACTCAAATACCTGTACTTTCTACTTCTTACATGTTGAACTCAAATACCTGTACTTTCTACTTCTTACATGTTGAACCCAAATACCTGTACTTTCTACTTCTCACATGTTGAACTCAAATACCTGTACTTTCTACTTCTCACATGTTGAACTCAAATACCTGTACTTTATACTTCTTACATGTTGAACCCAAATACCTGTACTTTCTACTTCTCACATGTTGAACACAAATACCTGTACTTTCTACTTCGTACATGTTGAACACAAATACCTGTACTTTCTACTTCTCACATGTTGAACTCAAATACCTGTACTTTCTACTTCTTACATGTTGAACACAAATACCTGTACTTTCTACTTCTTACATGTTGAACTCAAATACCTGTACTTTCTACTTCTTACATGTTGAACACAAATACCTGTACTTTCTACTTCTTACATGTTGAACTCAAATTCCTGTACTTTCTACTTCTCTCATGTTGAACTCAAATACCTGTACTTTCTACTTCTCTCATGTTGAACTCAAATACCTGTACTTTCTACTTCTCACATGTTGAACTCAAATACCTGTACTTTCTACTTCGTACATGTTGAACTCAAATACCTGTACTTTCTACTTCTTACATGTTTAACTCAAATACCTGTACTTTCTACTTCTTACATGTTGAACACAAATACCTGTACTTTCTACTTCTTACATGTTGAACTCAAATACCTTTACTTTCTACTTCTCTCATGATGAACTCAAATACCTGTACTTTCTACTTCTTACATGTTGAACACAAATACCTGTACTTTCTACTTCTTACATGTTGAACTCAAATACCTGTACTTTCTACTTCTCTCATGTTGAACTCAAATACCTGTACTTTCTACTTCTTACATGTTGAACTCAAATACCTGTACTTTCTACTTCTCACATGTTGAACTCAAATACCTGTACTTTCTACTTCCTACATGTTGAACTCAAATACCTGTACTTTCTACTTCTCACATGTTGAACACAAATACCTGTACTTTCTACTTCTCTCATGTTGAACTCAAATACCTGTACTTTCTACTTCTCTCATTTCCCAAACAGCTGGTTCCTTTAGTCTGAATGTGTGTTTGGTGCGTGATCATTATTCTTTAGAGTCACTGCGTGCCTATTGGTTGGAACACGATCCGTGTATCCATCACTTCCTGGTCTTCTCTAAAGAAGAGGGACCAATGGAAACGTTGTAATGTTGCTGTTGTTCCCATGGAAACATTAATTTGCTAACAATGACATTCTTGTTCTATTGATATAAAGGGAGGTCAGGTACTCTTTAAAGCAGCTGCTAGCTATGGGTACTTTCTACTGAAGGACACTTCAAAGCCTGTTTACTTTCACTTGAGTAAAGAAGTTTAGTCAGTACTTCTACTTTCACCAGCATATGTTTAAACACGAGTATCTGCACTTCTACTTGAGTAAAGGATGTGTACTTTTGCCTTCTCTGCAGACCATTTACTCTTTTGGTTTGTGCAGCAGAGGACGTTGAAAACAAATAAACTTCATGTCCTCAGTTTGTCAGAAAAGGAGAATAACACGTACCGAACAAACTCAACATGCATTTTCTCATAAAACATCTTCAGGGTGAAATATGGACTTTGACAGCTCTCACAGCCAGCAGTCCCTCATGTCGGTGAAAAGCGTGGCAGGAGAAAATGAAAGGAGGGCAGTTTGAAGTCTGGACCAATGATCATATTCAGCTCCTTCTTCGCTTAAAGGCTCCGAACAGCCGAGTGAAATACAGGCGCTCTCACAGTGGTTGCCAGGAGACGGTTCTCACCGAGTGTAGCTCTCCACCAAGGCTGTCGCTGTCACTTAATCTGTTTGTAATCTTCCCGCAGAATATCTCAGCCGATGGGAACGTCAGGATAGCAGATTATTTAGTTCTGATGGATCTGTGACCTCGACTGTGGGCAATTTGAAGCAGGTGAGATGAGAGGAAGGTCCAAAGGGAAAAGGGTTAGTGTCGCCTTGAGAGTGAGTTGTTACCCCCCAAAAAGAACTATCTTGGACAGAGATGGCAGAAGTACACATCCTATTCTCAAGTAGATACTCCTGTTTGAACATACTCGTGTAAAAGTAGAAGTACTGACTACACTTCTTTGCTCAAGTAGGTATTTGAGTTCAACATGTAAGAAGTAGAAAGTACAGGTATTTGAGTTCAACATGAGAGAAGTAGAAAGTACAGGTATTTGAGTTCAACATGTAAGAAGTAGAAAGTACAGGTATTTGAGTTCAACATGTAAGAAGTAGAAAGTACAGGTATTTGAGTTCAACATGAGAGAAGTAGAAAGTACAGGTATTTGTGTTCAAAATGAGAGAAGTAGAAAGTACAGGTATTTGGGTTCAACATGAGAGAAGTAGAAAGTACAGGTATTTGAGTTCAACATGTGAGAAGTAGAAAGTACAGGTATTTGAGTTCAACATGTAAGAAGTAGAAAGTACAGGTATTTGAGTTCAACATGTAAGAAGTAGAAAGTACAGGTATTTGAGTTCAACATGTGAGAAGTAGAAAGTACAGGTATTTGTGTTCAACATGAGAGAAGTAGAAAGTACAGGTATTTGAGTTCAACATGAGAGAAGTAGAAAGTACAGGTATTTGAGTTCAACATGAGAGAAGTAGAAAGTACAGGTATTTGAGTTCAACATGAGAGAAGTAGAAAGTACAGGTATTTGAGTTCAACAGGTATTTGAGTTCAACATGTGAGAAGTAGAAAGTACAGGTATTTGAGTTCAACATGAGAGAAGTAGAAAGTACAGGTATTTGGATTCAACATGAAAGAAGTAGAAAGTACAGGTATTTGGGTTCAACATGTAGGAAGTAGAAAGTACAGGTATTTGGGTTCAACATGTAAGAAGTAGAAAGTACAGGTATTTGGGTTCAACACGAGAGAAGTAGAAAGTACAGGTATTTGGGTTCAACATGAGAGAAGTAGAAAGTACAGGTATTTGAGTTCAACATGTAAGAAGTAGAAAGTACAGGTATTTGAGTTCAACAGGTATTTGAGTTCAACATATGAGAAGTAGAAAGTACAGGTATTTGGGTTCAACATGTAGGAAGTAGAAAGTACAGGTATTTGGGTTCAACATGAGAGAAGTAAAAAGTACAGGTATTTGGGTTCAACATGAGAGAAGTAGAAAGTACAGGTATTTGAGTTCAACATGTAAGAAGTAGAAAGTACAGGTATTTGAGTTCAACATGTAAGAAGTAGAAAGTACAGGTATTTGTGTTCAACATGAGAGAAGTAGAAAGTACAGGTATTTGGGTTCAACATGAGAGAAGTAGAAAGTACAGGTATTTGAGTTCAACATGTAAGAAGTAGAAAGTACAGGTATTTGAGTTCAACATGTAAGAAGTAGAAAGTACAGGTATTTGAGTTCAACATGTAAGAAGTAGAAAGTACAGGTATTTGAGTTCAACAGGTATTTGAGTTCAACATGTGAGAAGTAGAAAGTACAGGTATTTGGGTTCAACATGTAAGAAGTAGAAAGTACAGGTATTTGGGTTCAACATGAGAGAAGTAGAAAGTACAGGTATTTGGGTTCAACATGAGAGAAGTAGAAAGTACAGGTATTTGGGTTCAACATGAGAGAAGTAGAAAGTACAGGTATTTGAGTTCAACATGAGAGAAGTAGAAAGTACAGGTATTTGAGTTCAACAGGTATTTGAGTTCAACATGTGAGAAGTAGAAAGTACAGGTATTTGAGTTCAACATGAGAGAAGTAGAAAGTACAGGTATTTGGATTCAACATGAAAGAAGTAGAAAGTACAGGTATTTGGGTTCAACATGTAGGAAGTAGAAAGTACAGGTATTTGGGTTCAACATGTAAGAAGTAGAAAGTACAGGTATTTGGGTTCAACACGAGAGAAGTAGAAAGTACAGGTATTTGGGTTCAACATGAGAGAAGTAGAAAGTACAGGTATTTGAGTTCAACATGTAAGAAGTAGAAAGTACAGGTATTTGAGTTCAACAGGTATTTGAGTTCAACATGTGAGAAGTAGAAAGTACAGGTATTTGGGTTCAACATGTAGGAAGTAGAAAGTACAGGTATTTGGGTTCAACATGAGAGAAGTAAAAAGTACAGGTATTTGGGTTCAACATGAGAGAAGTAGAAAGTACAGGTATTTGAGTTCAACATGTAAGAAGTAGAAAGTACAGGTATTTGAGTTCAACATGTAAGAAGTAGAAAGTACAGGTATTTGTGTTCAACATGAGAGAAGTAGAAAGTACAGGTATTTGGGTTCAACATGAGAGAAGTAGAAAGTACAGGTATTTGAGTTCAACATGTAAGAAGTAGAAAGTACAGGTATTTGAGTTCAACATGTAAGAAGTAGAAAGTACAGGTATTTGAGTTCAACATGTAAGAAGTAGAAAGTACAGGTATTTGAGTTCAACAGGTATTTGAGTTCAACATGTGAGAAGTAGAAAGTACAGGTATTTGGGTTCAACATGTAAGAAGTAGAAAGTACAGGTATTTGGGTTCAACATGAGAGAAGTAGAAAGTACAGGTATTTGGGTTCAACATGAGAGAAGTAGAAAGTACAGGTATTTGGGTTCAACATGAGAGAAGTAGAAAGTACAGGTATTTGAGTTCAACATGTAAGAAGTAGAAAGTACAGGTATTTGAGTTCAACATGTAAGAAGTAGAAAGTACAGGTATTAGTGTTCAAAATGTAAGTTGTCCGAAAAAAAGTAGTGGAGTTAAAGTACTGATACCAGAAACAAGTACTTTGTATTTGTACTTCCCAGCTCTGAAGATGACCTTGACAGACTGACCAAATGAGTAGCATAAATGCGTCAAAGGGGGCGTGTCCAAGAGGGAGGAGACCCCGAAGCGGGTTCGTTAAAGGGATCATATGTCCCACATGGTCCGGGACGGCCTTCAGGGCTTCTTTCTTCGCCCTCTGAACGGATGTGGGACGAGACAAACCCGGACAGACGCTCAGCTCGAACTGAATTCAACGAGCACGGGTTGTTTCGCTTATTTGCTTCACACACGGTGCACTTTAGTCTGATCTGAATACAAACTGAAGGCACGATGAAGCCTCTTTACGATGTTTCGCTACATCCTTTCGACGTCTTCATTTCCGCGCCATTACCTACAGAATCACCCGCCGCTGTAAGACATTTGGCACACAGTGTGTATCCATTAGAAATAAGTTCTCCATCCCTTCTTGGATTTCCCTCTCGCCCTCTGACCGGGCCTCGTGTCGGATGAGGCTAATCCGACAGCATGCTAATAGAGGGGCTAATCAGCATAGCGCCCACCCATCAGGAGCGGCTGGCCTTTGGCCCCCCGCACTGACGGGATCAGAGGAGACGCTTTCACGGCTTATGGTATTTACATTATTTACCCACTTCACACACGTGTACAGGAGACTTTAATCTCTTCTCACACACACACACACACACACACACACACACACACACACACACACACACACACACACACACACACATAGACAGAGACACACAGGCACACAGGCACACAGACAGACAGACAGACAGACAGACACACACTCACACACACACACACACAGAGATGCACACACACACACACACACACACACACACACACACACACACACACACACATAGACAGAGACAGAGACACACATACTGACACACACACACGCACATAAACACACACATACAGACAGACACACACACACACACACACAGATAGAGACACACACATATGCAGACAGAGACACACAGACAGAGACACACAGACACTCACGCAAACTCACACACACACACACACACACACACATACTGACACACATACACACACACACACACACACACAGACACACACAGACACACACCAACACACACACACACACACACACATACAGACACACACACACATACAGACACACACATAGACAGAGACACACAGGCACACAGACAGACAGACAGACAGACAGACAGACAGACAGACAGACACACACACACACACACACACACACACACACATACATACATACATACACACACACACACACACACACACACACACATAACCACACACCCTGATCCGTCCTGATATCTCAATCCACCTCGTTTCCTCGCTATCCCTGCTTCCTTCTAATTGAGGCGGCAGCGAATACAATTATGGCGAGCATCATCCCGGACTGATGTGAGGACGGATTAACGGGATTAAGAAGATAATCTGTTGACCCTCTGGCCCCTCGCGCCGTATGAGGCTGCGAAGGCAATTGGAAGAGAAGAGGAGATACGGGGGGCTTTAATGAGCGGAAGGACGAAATCCTCGGACCACAGAGAGGCTTTCTTAGCGTGCCGCTGGGGGATTACTTTCTGCAAGATTCCCTCTCCAGCCACCTAACCGCCTAACCCCTCGCACCCCCCCCCCACCGACCACACACAGCTCCGTCAACACAGCCTCAAACTGTTCATATCGAATTTCTCGAGTAATGGAACGAAGGATAAAACCCGGCTTTTTTCTAGATTGTGAAGCGAGCTTGCTATCCTTTTTTTAGGCCGGCATAAATCATTCTGAATCCTCACGAACACTTCAGCTCCTGGAAAACAACTTTAACGACGACCTCACGTTGCACAATCGGGCGTAAACAATCACATTTCCGTCCCGTCTGCCGGGCCCCGTCGAGCCGCTCGTCTTCCCTCACTTTAAAAGCAGTGATAATGATTTGTTTTCAAGCAAAGAAAGCTTTAAAGGGAACCTTGTCACCTCATAAAGTGGATCGGTTTCATGTGGATTATTATTCCACCCTCCCATGCACACATGTCCAAACATCAGACGATTCAAATAGAGATATAACGACACTTCTCACAAGGTACGGGGATGAAACTGCTAAACCACAACTGTTTATGAATTCGTGTTTGTATGCATTTGTGTATGTACATATGTGTATATATATATATATATTAACGCTGTCAAAATTATCGCGTTAACGGCGGTAATTAATTGTTTTAATTAAAAATATTTAACGCATGTGCAGAATGGCCCGCCCCATACGTGCCACCAGTGGCAGCGCCAGGGTATGGCTGGGGTAGGCTACACCCATACCAAGAAATGGCTTAGCCCCACCGTGAGACACGATGTTAAAGTAAGCAAAATAAAGTCTGCCAACTCGCGCCGAGAATTGCACAGACAGCAGGTAGTCAGACTGATTTCAGCAGCCACGGTTTTGAAAACTTTTGTCACGTAGTGATCGTCTTCTCAATAGAACATCTTTGATCATGTCTTCTGGCCAATCAGAATCAAGATAACGGCGTGGTGTTGTTGCAGGAAGTCCCGACGTTTGCGGTAGTGCATCTCTATATAGGCCTACATCCATTCTTTCACACACAGTGACGTCACGAGCTACCCACAATGCAACACGCGCCATATATATATATATATAAATACGCCATTTTCCTGGAGGTGCAAATATCCTGGAGGTGCTAATGTAAACAGCTAGCTAACGTAGCCACGCAGAGCGCACTCGGTTTGTTTTCTAAATTAACGACCGAAGAAATCGCTGCATGTCTTCGGATTACATCTCTGGACTGGAGGGGTGCGCTCGAGGTCGTTACCAGGGTAACTAGAGCTGTGAGGGTTGTCGGATTGCCCTTACAGACTGCGTCGATGTTGGCTGCGTCTCCGTCTATCTTCTGGAACCACCAGGTGGACACCCCACTTGTCACGATAATATTATGATGCCGTTGCATACATGTGGTGTTTTAGAGTTGACTAGATGTTGATTAAGGCGACAGACTATGATATTCAGTGCAGGAAGCTGAGCAACACCTAGACGGTGTACGGCTGCTTGCACCTCGCGTAAAACGGCGGATACCGGAAGAATAGATGATCGATAGGTGTGTCTTTCATTTTGACACACAGAACAATGTTATAATAAACATAGATGCTGTGTGTTAAATGGATATATCCGCCTTCTTTCATTTATCTTTCCATTCCCAACAATATACAAAAAGAAATGGCATATTCTGGACATAGTTCGAATGGAGATTAATCTGATTAAACATTGTAATCGTTTGACAGCCCTAATATATATATATAAATATATAGAGACCATTCTCCTAACTTGCCTGTATATACTATATGAATGATTATATACATTATTCAAGGTTAAAGTATACATTGATATTGTATGTTAACATATATTAAGACAATTTAAGGAGAAGGGGTCGGATAGCTAAAGCTTTGTTGTTTATCGATATCAGACGATGATACGACAGATTATTCAATTATTAATTCAATATTTGGTTTTGTTATTGCATTCATTCGTACAGTACCGTATCATGTCTGGATCATCTGTTGTTTCATTTGTATTTTCTTTGGTTTTACACGCTCGAAATAAATCAACTAAAAACCTTAAACTCTCAGTAAGTCAGAATGAACTGAAAGAAGAACGTCTGTCGTACGTTTTTTGATAGTTCTGGCAAGGGATCGGCACTAAAAAGACTTCTAAAGAAAAGCGCTATCCCATAGTTTTAAAGCACTCAAGCTCTGCATAATTAACGAAGGAGCTCCAGACGTCTTTAAGACCTAATCGTGGGGTTACATTAATGACAGAATAAGCCGTGTAAACAAGGGGTTTTAGTGCTGCCCTGCGCCCGAGGCTCCTGTGAAGGTCACGGGTGCACACAACACTGGCTCTTTTATACACCTATACATAAACAAAGTGTATACTTGGCAGTGTGTCTCATGGTCTTCCTGAACAGGCTTATTGAACAGAATAAAAACACGGGCAGGAGTTCAGGCTGACAAGGATCCTCTGTGTCCTATCTTCTTCAGCCAGTGAGCAGGATTAGGGTTGATCCGTTGCAGGTAACGAACATTTCAAATGCATTCCCAGCATATAACCTGTCAGGTGTCGTCCTTAAAGCCCCCTGTCACACTGTCCCGAAATGTACACCCGATGGACACACGAATATTGAATTGTGAATTTCGCACGAATGGCCCCGAACCACACACGAAGGCAACATTTAATTACATTCAAGACATACAACTGCAACGAGAGTAACACAAACAATTGTGTTACAGTACTGTGATACTGTACTGATATCTTCAGACTTTGTTCTTCACTTTCTCCGTCTTGATATGTAGAAGATATTACGTTTTCTCATGTTGTTTCTCATACCTGTCATGTTGTTTCCATAGCAACAACAACTTACTGTCAACTCTCCTTCAAAATAGTATATCGTATCCTTTTCAGTTTCACAGAACACAAATTGGGTTGTTTACATAATATGTGTACATGATTTTGTTGTGCAATGAAACAACCCGATGGACACACACGATAAAGGAAATGTTCAAACTCGGCTGTGACCGTAGCATCGGGCCGTTCGTGAGGCCATCTAAGCCTTCGCCTGACCGCCGGTGGAGTTTCTCAGGCTCCGGCAGCAACTTCGTGAGCGGTGGCAAAATCTTTGGCGTGCCAACAAATAGCCGAAGGACCTCGAGAAGGTTCATCTTCGTGTTGAACTCGTGTGTCCATGTTGCCCTTCGTAAGGCCATCGTGAGGGCATCGTGTTATCCTCGGTGCCATCGGGCATTCGCCCCGATCAGAGTGAGGGCGAAAGCACCGATGATGACACGACTTTGCCCTCACGAGTGCCTTACGAAGTTGCTGCCGGAGCCTGAGAAACTCCACCGGCGGTCACACGATGGCTCAGACGCCCTCACGAACGGCCCGATGCTACGATCACAGCCGAATGTGAACATTTCCTTCATCGTGTGTCCATCGGGTGTCCATTTCGGGACAGTGTGACGGGGGCTTTACTGAGATGGCTGTACCACGTGTTGATCTGCAGACTCTGGATCACGGGACTGAGATTAAAGCTCATGTCTAATGGACGTTTGATTGGTTTGATGCTGCAAACCATCTTTCCTTCTGTTGCCGAACAGAGCTGTCTAACAACGGCAGAACAAAAGGCTTCACTCCTTCGACACCTGTCAAAGAATGATAAGTGCTTAACGCCCGAACTTGACGAATGTAATATTAATTGGATGTAAACGTATTAAAGTTATCGTGCTATAAAGTCCTGTAATTGCTTCCATGTCTTTGAAGCGAAAGAAGAAAAGACAAGGACACTTCACGATGAATCAAGCAGCTTATTTTGTATTCAAACATATAAGCAATTGTATCTAAAAATGTTATATTTAGATGCTATAAACGCTGTTGCATAGAAGCCCCAAGAGACTTCAATACAACTGTTCCAACATGCTTTAATTAATAAAGCATGTGAGTCTCCTAGGTTTGAATATTGAATAAAACAAGATAAGTGCAATAGAAATAAGAAAAACTAAGAAAAAGGGTAATTTATTCGATAAGTTAACTCGAC
>CM070499.1:2275736-2393236 GCA_036324585.1 Champsocephalus esox
AGAAGTACTCAGATCTGGTACTTGAGTAAAAGTAGAAGTACTCAGATCTGGTACTTGAGTAAAAGTAGAAGTACTCAGATCTGGTACTTGAGTAAAAGTAGAAGTACTCAGATCTGGTACTTGAGTAAAAGTAGAAGTACTGGCTTTTCAATGAAAGTGTCTTGAATCAAACCTGACTCGTCTTCATCACTAACCGGGGAGGAAGACGCGTTGACCTGAACAATGAATTATGTGTGCTCACACTCCAATACGGCCATTTAACGCGGCCATTTAAACCGGGTTGCTAGGGAAACTGGGCGGGGGGTGACAGCGGCGATGAAGGAGCGATCGCTGGCTTAAAGACCGGCCCCCGAGTTTCTTTTCCGGTGCGAAGCGCTTTCTGCAGCACAAAGGAAGCGGCGTTATGCAACCCAGTGCAACAGTGACACGGACGGAGCCGTTAAAGGCGTCTGGCGTGCCCTGACAACACTTATTACGACACCACTCATTGAGAGCAAGTGGGAAATGGGCACTTTCAAAGCCATGTAATGATGCGAATTACGTTCTGTATACTTACATGTGTATGCTCCGTCTGTATGCGCTAACATTAATGTGTGATGGCATGAACGCTGCAATAAGTGGTAGTTCCACAAGTCCCATTCAGGCTATGCATTGCTCACAGAGTACTGTACCCTTCGGAGGAAAGCACTCGAAGGAAAGTGCATTACACGGATATAGGAAAACCACGTTTATGTTCTGCTTCTCTTAGGCCGTGTTTGATAAATGCCGAACAGTTAAAGTCGGTAGCGTTTCACACAGCGGTCGTTTTGCCCTGTATGACACGGTCTCCTTTTTACACCTTCACCACGCCATAAAAGGCAGGTTGACATTTAACACGGCCGCACAGGAAACATCTTTCCATGACTCGAGGAAACAATTAAAACCCTCGTGTCGCCAAAGGGGAGCCAATTGTTCAAACCACACAAAAGAAAACTTTATAATTATTTTATAGCGGTCACCCTTTTAGCAACAAAGGACTATAATTATTATGACCTGTTTCTTGAAAAAGCTGGACGGCTGAACGTTCTGAATGAACAGTTAGCCGTTTCTAATTGCATCAATTAGGCATGGATCGCTGTAAGGGAACGAAGCAACAGGATACGAAAGCGGTTTCCAGCCGAACCTCTCTGAGAAGCTATTGTTGTTTTCACACCTTCCTGCTTTCCACTTCGACAGTTTGGCAGGAATTGCAGCGAAGCGAAATCCTCAGAGCCAGAAACTCATCTCCTGTTCGGCGACGCTTCCCTTATCTTGCGTTATGCCTTCATTGCATCAGTCTGAGGTGAGGATTGCAGCCGCGGAGCCCTTAGGAAAGCCCGCAACATGGGTCGAGTCAGAGGCCGAGAGATGAGCAAACCACAACATGAAGGAACCTGAGATATCAATGTCTTGAGTCCACCGGTTTCCTGCATACATATCAACACGACATGACACTCCCAACCATTTCAATATTCAGATTCATTCTCTGCTTCCTTGGCTGGCGTTTTGTCACTTCACTTGTTTCCACCCGCGGATGAAATCTCTTATTTTGACCCCATGTGAGGAGATAATCACTTCCCTCACAAAACCCAAACGTGCCTTCTGTTGGGAGCGCTGAATTATTTGTGTTGGGTTCAGGGCCGGTCCTTGGCGTAGGCAGTATAGGCGAATGCTAAGGGCGCATCAATCAGTGGGGGGCGCCGAACAAAAAATTTAAAAAAATATTATTATATATATATATAACTTCACAATTTTGGATCAACAAAGTACATCTTATTATCTTATACGAACAAAACTACGCCTATATTGCGTACAGCGTCCATAAACTATGGCGCACCCAAATCAAGTTGAACCGCCCCAGCCCCTGTAAAAACCAGAGGTGTATGTGAAATACTTCTGGCCTTGGGCAGCAAATTGGTTAGGGCCGGCCCTGGTTGGGTTGATGAAATATTTGACATGGAATCAGTATTCTCTGATACATCTAAGCAAGTGTAATTTCCTTTCTGTTGCACATATCCTCTCTCGTGTGGATTGGCTTCTTCTTGGGTTAAGATCTGTACTTTGATGACATATTTTAACATGATGTAGCTTGGGACTGACTACGATTCCACTTGAACGCAACCTGAATAACCCACATCTCATATAATCAGCGAACCACAGTTGTGTTGTTATCCGTTGTATGAGCTTATAGGTTTCCTGCAGCCCGGGGTTTTGTTGCAGCACATCAGGAGAGAGGACGCCTCTGGAAACAGACGAGCAGACTGGTCAAACAGCGTGAGTTCGGAGGATCAAGTGCCAGAAGCTTAAAGCCAGTGGACGGCAGTCGCAGCTGAAGTCAGGAGGGTTAGCCGCAGTGCCAGCGGCGTGTACCAGCATCCATGCTTTGTTTGTAAAGTGAGAGTGGAGATGGAGGTCTGAGTAAACAACCATTACGATGCCTTCCAGGCCAGGTCAGAGTCCTGCTGCACGCCTTAACCCTCACAGCAAGTTATTTAAAGTGCATGAATCAGTGTCACTTCTTAACGGACTGATACAGAGCCACCGCTAACTAGTCTCCTCTGACTAGTTGCTCTGAACCCTATTACAACACATACATCCCAGAAAGAGAGAGAGGAGAGGTTAACAGTTTCCTCACGCTCCCCGCATCACAGCAAGATGACGTGTTGGGGACGTGATGCAGCCGAGGCGATCTGTGCTTGCCTCCAGCTAACACCAGGCTCTGTGAAGGCGTCGGCACTCAAGTCCCCTTATAAAGTTTAGATGTGGAAAAAGCAAGTCGCCTTTAACCAGATCTGTGTCCACTTGATGTGTCGTCTCCTTCACGCTCTGTGTTGGTCTCCTTCATCAGGAATAATGGGATTCTTTAGCTGCTAAATTCTCTATTAACTGTTAAATATTGAAGCTAATTTTCGTATTTATTTTATATTATTAGAGGAGCTCAGGTCAGAAGAATTTAATTGCCATTTCTACACTTTAGCTTATGTGACTATAAAACCTTTCGATTTGTTATCAAAGCATTTCTGTTGTAAAATCTGCCTTCTTCTAAAAATGTACGAAAGATTAAATGCGGGCGACACATTACAGCTGGCCTTTGGGAGGCGATAAAACTGAAGGTTATTTTTAATTAAAACACGACATCTGTGACACAAATGCTTACATTATGACCAGACCTGCGGGGTGGGGACGTTATAGGAATGGGTGTTGTAATTAAAGGTCAAACTGTGATGTTACTACATGATCCTGAGTATCCATCTATTGTGCATTACATTAACTCTGAGTTCCAAACCTGAACATAATGTAATATTTGGTATTTTGTATCAGTCTGAAGTTGATTGAACGATTTAACCCCAACAAGTTAAAAAATATATTAATCTGTTATCATTTCAGAGCAGATTTTGGAAGTGGACATTTGTGTCCCGAATGATTAATGTGGGGTTTTGCTTAATCTGATTTTGTGCAAAAACTAATAATGCACAACAATCAATTTGGTTGCTAATCTTTGACATATCCAAGACTGGGATAAAAAAGAGCCGGTCCCCAGATATCAAGTACATGGTTTCATAATAATAATAATTCCTTGCATTTATTATAGCGCTTACACACACACACACACATCACACATATTTGTTATACATGCAATGGTCATGTACTGTGGACAATACCCACGGAGCAAGTGCAGGTGAAGTGTCTTGCCCAAGGACACAACGGTATTCATGTATTCAAAATGGCATTTAAAGGGTTAAAATCCTGAGTGATTGAGTGTTGTTGATCAGGGCTGAAGTGGCTTTAAAGATTAAACCCAAACAAGTGGTGATACAAACATTTTAACATAATGTTTTTATCAAAATACTTTGCAGTGACATTAGAATGAGTAATTTGCGTAGTCCAATCGAGGGACACCGGAGGGTCAGACACCTCCCCCCCCTCCAGCTGCAGCCTCTCCCTCAGGTGCTCCCAATCCCCCAACACAGGTATTGACTATCCTATTATAGTAAAACAACAACATTTTAACACATGTTGACTTGATTACTTCGAGGATTGAATTGTGTGTGAATTTCAGAGTTAAATAAAAAAATGTTGGGTGCAAATTCCTACCAGAGCACGAGACAGATATAACATGATGCTCTGACCCGCAGTACCAGCCAGACGGTGGGTTATAACGAGACATGTGTCGATGCCACCATACATCTATAAGCTAGCTCATAGCTGTCAGCATTCACTGCAGGCAAACCTAATGTTCACTTTCTAAGAAGTAGATGTATTTTATGTCTTTCAACCAACATGTTGAGTCCCACTGCGAGTGAACAAGGATAGGATCTAGAAGTTAAATGACATTAGCATCTCCCCTGATTTAGCCCTTCACATTGAACATGAAAGCAAGCACGAACAGCCAGACTCTGAATATCAAAACCGTGTTAGCCGTCAGTGCTACATGGTATTAGCATTGCAATTACAGTAAATCAAACCACCGTGTTGTCCTTGGAGACGTCTAATAATATCAAACTATTCAAATCCATCATGAAAGAATAGGCAAAGCATGTTGACGAAGCTAACTACAGCGAAAGCCCTTTACAATCCAAGTCAATTAACTATGTGTTGTGATGCGTCCCACGCAGCGAGTTGTCACGTGATGTTCCGGGATGTCAGGCCGTTGAAGGTTGATCCATTCGCTTTGGCTACAACTGCCTCGTGGAACAACAACGTGTTCCTTTCTGTTTGATTAATATAGGAATCTTTGTCTATCACACTTTGCTTCTGTACCTCCCATCTGACTTTATTGTGTTTTCAAAAAGTGAATTGAGCATGTTTTACGAGACTATTTTATTATTTATTTATTTATTATGTATTCATGTATTTAACAGGGACAGTGCACATGAAGTGAGACCTTGGTATGTAATATGAAGTCGTTATTCAGTCCTAAAGTATGCTGCGGTGAAAGCAGACTGATAAACACCTATTTTACTCAAAATTAGAATTTAATTAGTTTAATTGTAGACATGAATTACACATTTTATATACAGTGTAATTCAAATATTTCACTACTTTTGTGATCCGAAGACTTTGGTAACCAAATCTAAAACACCAAAACATGTGGATGACATGAGCAAATTTGTGTTTTGAAGATTTTCTGAAAATCGGACGTCAAATGTTAAGCTTTAGAGCTACGTATCTCACCACACAGTGCTCTGAGGTGAGTGATTTGCATTTACAGTAAAACCAGACATCGTCCTGAGCATTTTGATATGTTACACCTGGGGTGCCGTGTGAGAAGAAGTACATCTAAAAGGTGGTTTCAGGAAACATCGAGAAAGTACCCCGAGACTCCAGAGGGGTTCCTTAACATAAAAGAACACGAGACAATTCTCCCCGAGAGATAATGAAAGATGAATCAAATGTAGACCAATCATATCACTCGACTCTTAATGTTCACAAACTGCAGCTTTCAGATTAGTCTTCACCATTCATGAACCCAGAAGGAAATGATATCTGTTCCAAAGCGCAGCCACTTTGCCGTGCACACCATTGACATGTCTGGGAGTTTTCGCTTCACGGTGTGCGTAATTTGGCATAACACCGGCGCCGTGCACGAGCTTCGAGCGGGAGCGCGCGCATAGGAAGGAAGGAAGGGAAGGAAGGAGCAGAGGCAGATCAGTCGCACGCGCAGCCCAAGACGGTGGATGATCGGAGCTGAGAGTGTGTGTCGCCCTGGTCGTTTTTTACAGCAGCTGAAAGCAGATTTCGTGCAGCCTAAAACCACGATGTTTCAACTCGTCCATCTCCTCGGGGTGCTCGTCTGCGGCAGCCACGGTAAGGGAGGCGCGCGAGCGCTTGGTGACTTTGTGCACAAGTTGAGTGGATTTCGTGATCTGCAGCAGGCACTGTGAGAGGGGAGGGGGGGGAGAGAAAGAGAGAGGGCTGGGATTGTTTAACTGGACCTTATTTTGTAGTTGAAGCACGTCTCGCGGGGGCCAGAATGCTTTCTTAGTGAGAAGGGGGATTATGATGGGGTCCCTATTTAGGGTGGGCGACCAGCTGAGATCTCTGCGCCGCGCGGACAACATGTCATCATTTCTAACGGCTTGATCTTCCTCGCGCTGCGGGGCTTTACGGTGCTGCTTGCATTGCACACACATCGACCATGACTCCTAACTTCCACGGAGAATCTGTCCTCTGTGTGGACCACCGCCTTTCTCTCTCTCTCTCTCTCTCTCTCTCTCTCTCTCCTCTCTCTCTCTCTCTCTCTCTCTCTCTCTCTCCTCTCTCTCTCTCTCTCTCTCTCTCAGGCTGTCTGAAACGCCCCGCAAAGTTTGGAAATATCAGCTGCATTTGTGACTTAATTGGCGTTCATGTGATTGTCACTGTGCGCGCTCCTGTGTGTTGTTGGCATACAGATGTCACATGAGTGAGTGCTGCTAAAAAGCACCTGTGTGTGTGTGTGTGTGTGTGTGTGTGTGGTGTGTGTGTGTGTGTGTGTGTGTGTGTGTGTGTGTGTGTGTGTGTGTGTGTGTGTGTGTGTGTGTGTGTGTGTGTGTGTGTGTGTGTGTGTGCGTTTCCCGTGTCACAGTTTGTGTGCTGCATTCATATTTACCACTGATCCATTTCTCTGTGATCGACCTCTGTCACTCAAGTGCACGTCTCTTAGTTTCTCAGGATCAAATTGTATTTTTCCTTTTTAGAAGAGATGTTTCCACTTGTTAAAGCAAAACAAAAGGTCTCCAGAGGAAAGGGTAGTTTCTGGACGAGATTGTTTGCAGTGGGCACACGAGCTTCCTGCAGGGGGGGGTAGAGTGCTGCAAAGTGAAGCCGTCAGCCACCGGTCATTGAAACACTGCCTGTCACCCTGCATGGTCACGTGCCACTCGGGAGGAGGTTTCAACAGTGTTCCTAAGTTCAGAATAGCATGTGCTTTGTTAAGGTACTGCTGTTGGCTACACTTAACCCACATGACAAGTATACTGGGAACAGTTATCATTTAGAGTAAACCAGTTCCACCTCGACATCGTCCTGGGAGTCCACACGGCTTCATGCGCGTTGGTTTCCCAGCATCGATATAAAGACTCTTAGCACACGGGGTGAGAGACTTAAGGCCTCGGAGGCGCCGTTTGATATTCCACAACATTTTAAAATGACTGCAGTTTATTGGTTTCTACCTCTTCAATCAATCTGCTGTTATGGTGGAGAGGAAGAGGAGGATGAGGAGGATGAGGTGTGTCTTGTTTGGTAATATATCTTAGGTTAAACAAAGGGACTGCTTCTCCTGGAATACACGTTGCAGTAGCGTTACATCACCCCGACTAACCCACTTACATTGACATCGTGCTTTCCGTCATGGCAACGTCCACCGACTGTTAAAGGGTCTCTTACGACGTCCAGAGAACTCGCCATGAGGTGGATATCAAGGGTACTTCTCAGGTTAGGGTATATCTGTATCGGTGTTGGACCTCTGGATCCTCACCGTCTATCCTTAAAGGGTGATTGTCTTTTTACCACCGCTCAGTCCCATGGATGATCTGCCCGCCCAGGACTCTCGATGCGATGTTAAGTGGCGTAATTAAGGCGTTTCTCTTGGGGGTGAGACGCCAGTGGCTCAGGGCTTTAAAAGATGTATGCCCTCGTGCTTAAGTGTCTCTGAGCTGGGGCTGAGCTTGCGTTTGAGGTTTGCTTACACCGTGTTCTGCTGGTTCATGAAAGCAGGGCACACACGCTTAACCGCACACACTGTAATCACCGGGTGAATATTTATAAGGGAAGTGCCGAAAGCAAAAAGTGCTTTGCGAGTGTCTTCTAACAATGCTGCACATAATTCACAACAGCATGCAGCTCTCATAAACTCCTATTAGAGACGCGCAAAGCTGTTCACGAAAGAAACGTCTCGGTCGAGGTGGAATTGATTGCGTTAGTTGATTAATAGACTGGACGGAGAGCGTACACGTCGAGAGCCGCTGTGTGTGAACATGGAATCGCCCCCCTCGAGGCAGCCGCATATGAGAAATCAATTTAAGGACCGACCAGAGTCAGCAGGCCTGAGCATTGTACGAAGGGCAATCTCACTGTTATGGATATGCTATTTATTTGCCTGCGAGATTTTTGATTTCTCACGTGTGCCCTACCTGCTGACGTTCCAGTCGATTTACGAAGACGGAGTTTCCCACACCGACTTTAGAACCACCCGCCGAAGACCCATTTTAGCATTCTTTCAAATATGTATTTATCTATCCGTGCCACAGAATCATGAAACTAGGAGGAGCTGCTTCACCCCTCCAGTTAGCTCTGCTATTCCCATAGAGGCGTTGAGAATTAGGGAAAGAAACGAGCAGAGCATTCATCTAAGCGCTTGGCTATCGTGATAATAACATTATGTTTACAGTATGGAACCTGAAAAAGTTATACATACATTACATTATGTTTATATTACATGTTATACTTTGGATGCCTAAAGCTTTAGTCTGCCATCCCATCATTAAAGGCTGGTTTTCGCTACAAGTCATGTTTTGTTTTAGGCGGAGGTACGAATGTACTATGTTCCATCTGGATTTACTCTGACACAGAAACATCTACCGTACTTTTCGGACTATAAGCCGCGACTTTTTTCCCCATTTTCTTTGTACAGCTAACGGCCACTAGGGCACCTCCTAAATCTATGGGTTTTACAGGTAAAATTAACCACCTTTAACACTACGGGCTCTAGGACCGGTCCGCGCCCGCCACCTTTAAGCGGCGGGCTCCAGCAGGAAAAGCTGGAGGCCGGAAAAGAGCGAGACGGGTAGCGCGCCAAAGTAGAAGTGGAACCGAGAGACGGAACGAGAGCAAGACAGACGGACACTGTAGCTGCGGCGGCTTATATGCAGGTGCGCTGTGTAGTCCGAAAAGTACGGTTTATTGATTCTGACACTTCCACATCCAACTCACAGATGTGACTTTGCTTTGATTAAAGAAATTATTCATATAACCGTTTTAGAAGTGAAGTTATAGCCATTTGTTTCGGGCATAGCGTTTTCGAGCCTGAAACCTGACGGGCTCGGGGCTTAAGAGGTTAAATACCCATATGATCGATGCCTACCACAGAGGAAGTACTGACTTCGCTCAACCACGGCGTCTGCTCGAAGGGACTGTTCACATTTCCCGTTGTAAAGTAAATTCGATGACGACTGAGGGACGCACAATGACCACCAAGACAGAAAACGACCACAAAGAGACTGCTTTCGAGAGACTCGTAATGACTACTCTTACATGCTTGCGCACAATGATCAATATCACCGTCCGCCCCGTAGACAAAGGGACGAAGAGTTTCGACGCCATTCGAGCTGCAGAAATTAACTGCCTCGCTCACGAGTAGCTTGTGTGTACGCTGCACATGCATCAGCTCAGTTAACAGGATTAGCATCAGGGATTAGCAGAACTGCTGCGAATATATTCCTACTTATTGGGGATGTATTGTCTGTTAATGGCACATTTTAAAGGCTTTAAGTAATTCAGGTACGGAGACGAGAGATGAGGACAACATTTAGATTGAGTTATTTGTGATTTATGGAGAAGAAAAGGCAGCATTCTCCATAACGCCCTTTTTCAACCTCGGGTCTACTTTCTCTCAAACTACCCATTATTAGTATTATCATGGAAGTGACTGACGTTCCCCTTGGGGAGCGTATCCAGACCAGGAAGCGCAGTCGGGGTCCTCTTGTTGGCTTTGCTTGTTATGTTCTGAACCACAGGAAAAAGGAAGATTGGGACAGAGCCGATTTGAACTGACGGAGGAAGAGATTATACTTGAATCTGATTGCATCTAGTTCAATTGCATTGCTGGAGATTGAATCGAGCTCTATGGAGTTGCACTGTGCCAAAATTAATAAAATGTAATTAAATCCTGTCGAGCCGGAATGAAATTAAGCCCGGACCGACGTGATTGGACGAGGCAGAAGCTGCATGTTGCTGTGTTTCTCCCGTGGGTGTCTGCTTTACACCCTTTGGCTGCGGCCTAAGTGTGCCATGCCAGTCTAACTAGCAGGCTAATAAGCCGAGCCACGATGCCAGGAGAAGCAACAGAACCAGTGGCTCTCGGATGGAGCTTTCCTCGACTCATGCTGCAGCTTATGCGTCTGCCAAACCATAAGACATAAGACTTGCACATTATGTATCCAATACATTACGGCCGCTCGATTATGGCAACAATCATAATCTCGATTATTTGGGTCAATAATTGATATCACGACTATTAAAGACGATTATCCAACAGTGTTTTAACAGTTGATGATCCTGAACTTTAAATATAACGTTTTATTTCGATTACGTTGTTTTCGTAATCGTTGCAAGCCATAATCGTAATTGCGATTAAAATACGATGAATTGAGCAGCCCTATAATATATCATACTCCAATGACTTGTAGACTCTACTCGCACTATTTTGTCTGTTTTATTGTGTTGTTGTTGTTGTTACTGTTGGAGGAGCCTTAGATTGACATATCTCCACTTGGCCTGTTCCGATATATCCTTTCGCTCACTTTATTTCTGCAGCTCAAGCATGGCATGTTCGGACGTGGTCACACACCTCTGATGGGACACGGCGCCGCCGGTGAGGGGCTTACTTTGGGGTTCGGGCACCGGCAGGCATGATTTAAAAAAGGGACGAGAGCGACCCTCTTAGTCCGTATTCATAACTCCACCGAATAGAGGCTTGCTTCTCAGTGGGCGGACATACATCACATGCAATCTATACGTGACATAACATTGTCATAAACAAAATGAAATGGCAGTATAATGTCTCTCGGTCCGCTAAGCAGCGTACACTTAAGGACGATTTACCACTCTAGGATTCTAGACGTCTAATTGGACGATTTTCAGGCCACATTTCTGCCTTTTTAGAGTTTAAAATGGGATTGTTGTTTCATTAGCGTTTGATGCTATTGTTCTTTGTGTTGATGTGGATATGAACTGTATAGAATAGAATATTTATTGTCGTCATGCAAAGTACAACGACATTTCTTTGGCAACTCTATGTAAACTAAGATAGGCGACAAAAATAAACATTGTACTTGTCGGTTTCCCTTCAACACCACACAACTTCGCAGCTTTCTTTACACCTTTCCAAGGATTAATTAAAATGACAACACCTTGTGTATCGCCTTCCTCCTGTAACAGAAACAGACCTGTGTTTTTGCAAAAATATTTCCTACAAATCCTGGGGACGTTTCAGGGTCTGCCACGTTAATCATTCTTCCTATAATTGGGATGGCACATCTAAAGGAAAAGGAAACCCAGGTTTGTATATCGCCGTTTGAAGTAAACAGGCTAAAACGTGCAGAGACTAACCGAACAGTAAGTTGGAACAATTGGGTTGGCTAGATAATAAAACCTCCTTTCGACTCACCGTGAATACGAGGCAGACTGGCGCACTATGTTTGAGGGGCAGCGACACTGACAGATGAAGTGTGGACTCGGAAGGCAGTGAGATGGACACAGATGTGTTTCAGAGGAGGTGGCGGTATGACAGATTAACAGACAGGTGAATGTGCTGAAGTTGAAGACACCGATAATAAAGCGGAGACGTTCTGACAGCTATATGTCCCGTCTTCCTCTGGCTGGAGTGCAGCCTCTTATTCCACTGAGGAATGGTTCGTGGCAGCACACGCAGTTAGCGAGCGGCGATGGGTCCATCACACTGATGGAGGAAGCAGCTAATGCTAATTGTAGCTGTGCTGGCTAGCGGACACTAATACGGTCGTGGCTTTTGGACAGTTATTAAAGTGACGATTTAGTGTGTGTGTGCGTGTGTGTGTGTGTGTGGAGCCTTGGGTTGTTGAATGTTGGGTATTGAACATCAAGTCTTAAGTCTGGATCGAAAACTAGTAGCAAAACTGGCATTCAATTTCGGATGAGTTGTGTTTACTTTGTTCAGATAGTTCCTGATTATAGATGAACATATAAGACAGGGGCGTCAAACTCAATTTCATCGCGGGCCACATCAGCATTATGGTTGCACTCAAAGGGCCGGTTGTAACTTTAAGACTATATAAAAATATATATATATAAAATAATGTATTATATGACGTCATTGCCTCTGCATTGGATTATCATCGGATAGGGTAATACCTTCATCATTAACTACGTCTGAAAGCAGAAGTCGAGGGCAAGTCTCTTCAGTGCGTATGTCCCAAAATGATTTTGCTGATATAGGCTTAGTTTGTCGGGGACATCTTACTTCTTCCTTCTCTCTGTCTGTCCATGTGTCCTCTCATGTTCCCATTAACCCATCTTCCCCACATGTCTTTCTTTTCTGGGGTCTATATACGCCGGATCCGGAGTCATGGATGATCCTGCGTCGTGTCCTGATCGCGCTGGATCTTGAGTCGTGGCTGTGGTCCTGGATCATCGGTCCTGATGGATATCCTCGTGGATTCGTCTTCCTATTATACACACATGCATTTCCAAACATCTGGACTACCTATGTTGCAAATGTATTATCTTTTCAATTTACACACGGCATCTATTGCACGTCTGTCCGTCCTGGAGAGGGATCCCTCCTCTGCTGCTCTCCCTGAGGTTTCTCCATGTTCCCTTAAACTGGGTTTTCTTTGGAAGTTTTTCCTTGTACGATGTGAGGGTCTAAGGTCAGAGGGTCTGAGGACAGAGGGTCTGAGGACAGAGGGTCTGAGGACAGAGGGTCTGAGGACAGGGGGTCTGAGGACAGAGGGTCTAAGGACAGAGGGTCTGAGGACAGAGGGTCTGAGGACAGAGGGTGTCGTATTGTCATACTGATATTCTGTACACACTGTGAAGACCACTGAGACAGATGTAACATTTGTGATATTGGGCTATAAAATAAACATTGATTGATTGATGATTTAAAAAGAAAAGGCCAAATTCTGGAGAAATAATAAATAGAAGAATCATTTTGAAATAAAAATCTAATTCTATGAAAAAATGCATATTTTGAAGAAAAAAAGGCAAATTCTGAGAAAGTCATATTCCAGATGCATTGTGGGACATGTAGTTTATGGGCAACGTGCTTCTGTAGCATGTAACCGTATAATAAACATATTATATTCTTTGCAAGCTCTTGTGGGGCCACATGAAATGAAGTCGCGGGCCGAATGTGGCCCCCGGGCCTCGAGTTTGACCCCCCTGGTATAAGACTAGTTTGTACAGGAAGGCGACACAACTCATCATTTGTATTCGAAAAGTTGAAACGATCACACGAGTATAAGGTCAACATGTCCTACGCACTTTTGAGGATTAATCATCCATGTTGGCTCAAAAAAGGAAATGGAGATTTTACTGAGATGACAGACATCTTTAGTAGCAGTTCCAGTTGTCATGGCATTTAATTGTTCCCTTGTTTTTAAATATTTTTGCGATTCCAGGACATCTCGTCCAAGGTGAGATCGTCTTTTAAGAACGTTCTCAAGCCTCAGAGGAATCCATGCCGTTTGGCTGCAGAATTTCCAATGATTTTCTGACTTGGTTTTTAAGATATGACGGGACATAAGGGAAGTCAAACTCTCCGTCATAATTACATGGTCAGCGTTTTATACCCCCAAAGGCCACAAAAGCAAACTAGATTAAAGCCTAGATAATAAAACCATCCCTAACCAAGTGAAAGGGACTTCCTGTACAGTAACAATTACCTGAGTGTTGTGTCTTATTTTCTCTGCTGGCCTTGCAGTCTCAGCCTTTTTTCCTCTGGGCTTTCCATATTAAATTATTTTGAGCTGTATTGTGTCTGTCATAGTATCTATCATCCACCCATCCACCCATGCAGACAGTGGGGCCCTCGGCTTGTCATTCCTGCTGGTTAATTAAGCTAAATTGTGATTGATGGACTCTCCGGTGAATAGCTGTGTTGTCCCACTGCTGACCTGCCTGTGGAGATCAAACCCAGCTGCCAATCACAGCACACAATAGTCTTCTAAACACCGGCTGGGACATGATGATAATAGATGGATAGATAGATGGATATATGGATGGATGGATGGATAGATAGATACATACATAGATGGATAGATACAGTATATGGATGGATAGATGGATAGATAGATGGATAGATAGATGGATATATGGATGGATAGATAGATAGATAGATACATATATAGATGGATAGATACAGTATATGGATAGATGGATGGATGGATGGATAGATAGATACATACATGGATAGATGGATAGATACAGTATAGATAGATGGATGGATAGATAGATACATATATAGATGGATAGATACAGTATATGGATGGATGGATGGATAGATGGATAGATAGATGGATAGATGGATGGATATATGGATGGATAGATAGATAGATAGATACATATATAGATGGATAGATACAGTATATGGATAGATGGATGGATGGATGGATGGATAGATAGATACATACATGGATAGATGGATAGATACAGTATAGATAGATGGATGGATAGATGGATGGATAGATGGATAGATAGATGGATAGATGGATGGATGGATACATAGATAGATGGATACATAGATAGATGGATGGATACATAGATGGATGGATAGATAGATAGATACATATATAGATGGATGGATAGATGGATAGATGGATAGATACAGTATATGGATGGATGGATGGATGGATAGATGGATGGATGGATAGATAGATAGATGGATGGATGGATAGATGGATGGATAGATAGATAGATGGATAGATGGATGGATGGATGGATGGATGGATGGATAGATGGATAGATGGATGGATGGATAGATAGATAGATGGATAGATGGATAGATGGATAGATGGATAGATGGATAGATAGATGGATAGATGGATAGATAAGTACTTTATTGGTCCCAATTTGGGAAATGTTGTGTCGCAGCAGAATACAAAACAAGGTAATAAGAGAAATTAAGACACTATAAATAAACAGTCCGAAGTATTTCTGAAATAGAAATAAAATAGCATGAAAAGGTAAAAAAAAAGATAGTACCAGTCAAAAGTCTGGACACAAAGGTTTTTATTTGGTAAGTAAGTAGCGCTTTCACAGACGGTCACAAAGTGCTCGACAAAATGCAATTTAAATACCGTTATGTTAGATATAGATATTACACAGTTAAAGTGAAACATGGGAGGATCCGAGTGTCCTTACAGGTTGACACGACGAGGCCATGTCCTTGTTTCACCCCTTGCCCCGGCGTTCCTTCAGGGATTGGGTTGATGATGAAGGCACCCGTCTTCTCAGATTCCCTGCCTGGTGGCCAATACCCCTGTTTATCGGAGGCAGCGCTTGATGAGGAATAGATGAGAGCGGAGGGGTGAGTGATAGATGAGAGAAAGACGGTGGGGGAGGAGGGACACTCGAGACGCGGTCATGGCAGGATTGCGAGGCCGAACGAGGCTCCGCTCTCCTGATTGCCTCTCCGTGCCAGGCGCTCTTCAAAAGGCATCTCCTAATGCGATGTGGTCCAGCTTGTTTTTGTTTCCATCTCTCCTCTCTTCCTTCTTCAATTCCTTCCTGCTCTTCGTGTGTTCTGCGGTCCTCCCACACATCGCAGCGTCTGTGGGGAGAAGATATCCGGCTCTCCGGTACGTGGGAAGCTTCTCAAGCAGCACCCGTGCTTAATGCTATTTGCTCGGGAAGCTAATGATGTTTGTTGTTGCGCTGCTCAATAAAGTTATTAGCACCTATGGATTTGATGTTGCAACACGACGGCAGCGGGGGAATTCACAAGTTAAGCTGTTTCAGGGTTGTTCTGTCAAGCGCGGCATTATCTCTCCGAGTAATAATGCTCGACTGAAGGCGCACTAGACATACTGTAGGCGTGTTTTTAATTACTTTGTATATCTGCGCAAGTTCCCAGCATTCCCAGCTCCCAAAGCGGGCGCTGTGGGATTGTTTTGGTCCCGCCTACCTCTCGTAGACTTTCCAAGGACGCCACAAAGGACGGCTCGATAATTAAAGAAGCCCGTCTAATCTTTACTCGGATTTGTTTACTGGCACTTCAGCTGGAATACGTTCCTCCCAGTCCTTCTCCGCCTTTGAAACACTTCCCTGCAAATATACCGTCTTTGTGTTCCCGTCGGTGTTCACGGTCGCTCCCCGCGCCCATCGCTTGTTCGTGTGGCTAATTGGAGCACGCGCGCATGTCGGTCGGGGCATATTTAAAAGGTGGAACGGGATGGAGACGAGTGCTGGAAGATGCAGACGAGGAAGCTTTGTGGGATGAGTGCCAGCGCTGGCCGTCCTTTCATGTGAGAGCTTCGGGGCTGCAGTCTTAAGAGAGCCTTGTGCCGGAAGCTTCTTGTTGATGCCGTCTGATTCGTAATGAGCCCCGAAGAGACCGACTCACACACTCCACGTCCACAACACAAAGACCGTTGGAGTTAAAATCAAAACAGTTCTTCATTCGTTAGTTAATCACAGTTTGGAAGATGTATTTATCGCGTATTGGCGTCTCTCCGCCTCCGTCCCGTTCGCTGTTCTCCTCCAGCAGCAGCAGCAGATTAGATTTGTGAGCGCATGCCGTATTGGATGTTCAGAGTCTGGACGTTGCTCAGAGAGCCCAGATTACTTTTACTTCACGCTGCTTTTCATCCAGCCTGCCGAGTCCGGAGGAGAAATGATAGATGGTCTCGGCACTTGAGGCGAGAGAGGGAGAGAGAAAGAGAGGGGGGACGGAGGGAGAAAGAGGGGGAGAGCGAGAGAAAGGGAGGGAGAGAGGGAGAGATGGAGATGGAGAGAGAGAGGGAGGGAGAGATGGAGAGAGAGAGAGGGAGGGAGAGAGAGAGAGAGGGAGACGGAGAGAGAGAGGGAGAGAGAGAGGGAGAGAGAGGGGGACGGAGAGAGAGAGGGGGAGACGGAGGGAGAAAGAAAGAGAGAGGGAGAGAGAGAGAGAGAGAGAAAGAAAGAGAGGGGGGGGAGAAAGAGAGGGGAGGAGGGAGAGAGAGGGAGGGAGAGAGGGAGCGAGAGAGAGCGAGAAAGAGAGGGGGGGACGGAGGGAGAGAGAGGGAGAGAGAGTGAGAGAAAGAGAGGGGGGGGGGCGGAGGGAGAAAGAGAGGGGAAGAGGGAGAGAGGGAGAGAGAGGGAGGGAGGGAGAGAGAGAAAGAGAGGGGGGGGGCGGAGGGAGAGAGGGAGAGAGACACAACACACCACACACACACTGCTCAGCTGCTCGGTCAGGAAGCGGCTCTGATCTGCGGTCAGGCCGTTCCCCGAGGATTCGCCCGAGCCACAGATTAATGGAGCGCTCCACCTGATCGGGGGTTCATTTGGAGCCGTCACGCTGCATAAGGTTCCCCCGGTACATCCCGAGAGTCCCCGAGTATCCTGTGTGATTGTAACACCTCCTCACCTCCTCACCTCCCCCTCCTCACCTCCTCCTCCTCACCTCCTCCTCACCTCGAAACTCGCGGGCAAAGCTCACCCCGGTTCAATTACCCCCACCCGGCGTCTCCCCTTATCCTCCAGAGTCCGTCATGCGTCCCCTGCCCTGTGGTTTCCGTCTCGTACTTCGATGACGTAATACTGAACGGGTTAATAGTTGAACGATTAGATTCCTGGGACACATAGGATACTCTCCTTTGAAGGATACGAGCAGCTGCACGGAAACAGAAATGAAAATGAAAACATATATATATATATATATATATATATATATCCTGCTTACTTGAAGCAAACGGTTATTTTGTGGGTTTCTGTTGTAAACTATTGAGTATTCTTACGTGTTTTTATACCTCGGGACCGTGGCAAGCAGTATTTCGATCTTTCCGCGTCTACAAACATATTGTGAGATTGACACTAAAGTTGACTTTGACTTGAACAGAGGTTAGGGTGGAAGCGTTTTTACAGGTTTTCTTCATGCATGTAAATGGTCTGCAAAGGAAGCAGCATGTACACTTGTCACAGCACATGCACACAATCTAAATATGAACCTGAGAATTAGTGGTAGTTAAGGTGTCCGGAAACCATGACAACCGAGAACAGAAGCAACACTCTTCATGCTTGATGTTATCGCTTGAGTCCAACGTAGCTATGCTTCCACTTCTACTCATTATCAGTGAGCAAAGAATGATACATGTTCAAAACCAAGCCTTCATTAAGAGGAAGGATAACCAAAAGCATGCATTGCCTTTACTCTGATGCTTCAGCGCGCCCTTTTACATTTGAGAGGATTTTCCTCCTTGCTTCCTTAGTTCAGTGACATTTCTCAGTGTTGGCACTTTGAAGCCATCGCCGTGTTGTTTGCCAGATATTACACGCCGTAACTCCCGTAGCTCTGCGGGCCGGCCTTATTGATCTATTGTCTGGGAGTGGAGCAAACTATTTGCTTTTCTCTTTCACTTTGATCCTCCTCCCTCGAACACTGAGTGCCTGCTCGCCGCTGGAATACTGATCGCTGCTCTCTGCTCCTTCCAGCCGCCGTGTTGTCAAGGACTCCCAAGGAAGGGAAATAATCATCTTTTCAAAAAACACCATTATTGGCTCGAGTCAAAATGAAGAGAGAAAAGTATGCGGTGTTCAAGCTTTGTCGTGGTGTAGGGGATGAGAGGTTTGCAAAGACGTTCTGAGGTTAAGCAGACAAAGCTCGACATTATTTTGGCTGATTTACTCCTAATACAAACACATGGGATACTTTAATGCTTTAAAAGCTTCACAAAAGCAGAAAGCGTTAAATTAAAATGAAAGAAAATGAAAACATGGCAAATATTTCTCGTTGTGTCGTCTTTTATCTCCCAAGCGATTGTTGATTTGTGTTCGTTGTCCCCGCGTCCAGGAGAGAAGCTTACAATAAGGAGACTAATGGAGTCTCTGGACAGGTTCAATTTGGTTACTTTAATGTGGTGGTGCACGATAATTATCGGCCCGATATTAGGAATTATGACGTCATCCCGATAACAGTATTAATAGAATACAATATATTTTTTCCTCTCAAGGGCCATTTCAATCTTTTCAACGTCCTCCGAGGGCCGTACAAATTATTGACCTCTGCTTAAAAATCACAGCCCATTCATTCGGCCTTTCTTTCGTGCTGTGCAAAGAGAAAGCAACCTCTGAATCCAGATATCTCACCATGACTCGCGCATGCACGTGCACGGTGTGGCATGAACACCAAACAGAAAGATATGGACACAAGATGTGTGCAAATGTATTTAGTATCCTATCCATGTGGACATGATTTAAGTGTGGGGGGACCTAACCTCCTCTAGGGGGGTCTGGGGGCATGCACCCCCGGGAAGATTTATTTTTTTTAAATGTTGAAGTTGAAAGCATCAATCTGGTGCACTTTGAGAGCAACATTAGGAGATCTATGGAGACATCTCTCAACACCCAGATGAAGCAGAACTGGAAGCAGATTTTCTTTATGGGTATTTGACAAATCACTCCCCTTTCAAACTGGATTCTTCTTTATTAATTACTGTCATATAGTATTTTATAGCCGTTTACTTTATTCTCTTATTTGTTTTATAACTATAATGATCATATAAAGATGTGCCTTCACCTCACTGGTTGTAGACAAAGCTTCTTATATTTGTTAGCATAGCTAGCTAACCAGATGCTAACAACAACACAGTTATTGTCTGTCTGATTTCCCACATTGGGTTCAAAATACTTCTCCTCTTACTCCCCTGTGTGTGTGTGTGTGTGTGTGTGTGTGTGTGTGTGTGTGTGTGTGTGTGTGTGTGTGTGTGTGTGTGTGTGTGTGTGTGTGTGTGTGTGTGTGTGTGTGTGTGTGTGTGTGTGTGTGTGTGTGTGTGTGTGTGTGTGTGTGTGTGTGTGTGTGTGTGTGTGTGTGTGTGTGTGTGTGTGTGTGTGTGTGTGTGTGTGTGTGTGTGTGTGTGTGTGTGTGTGTGTGTGTGTGTGTGTGTGTGTGTGTGTGTGTGTGTATTTCAGGATTGTGCTTACTCTTTGATTTCTGCTGTTTTGGGTTTTGCCCCTTTGCTCGCTCGAGGCTCTCGGCGTCGAGTGAAGACGCCGCGTCAGCAGAACGATATGCAAAGCAACATGCACTCGGAGAGACACACACACACACACACACACACACACACGGATGTCCTGGAACCCCCCGTGACTCGTATTCGGCCAAGAGCTTGTCTTGAAATGTGGAGATAATTGCAAAAGTTGAGTCTCCGGAATATCCGTTGATAAGTGGAGGAGAAGTTTCAAGCACTGAATCAAAATCAGGCTTTCAACCAATCATAATGTCTTGGCGGGATTTCTCCTTCAGCGAGTGATCACGAGGAGCCCGATAGTCCATCAGCAGCTCAGAGGGAGGTGAGGCTCTCGCTGCTCAACATGCTCAGCCATCTGCGGCACATTGCTGTGAAGACGCAGAGCGGCAGGACTCCCGCCGGGCCCTGTTAGGAGCTGGAGAGAGCTGCGAGGACACACGTCTAAAATGAATGCCAAGCGAGGCCAGCAGAGCAACACCGACCACAGGGATGCATGTGCAATGCAAAAGTCTGAGTTCGTGTTTTCCACCGCAATCAGGACTTTCTGCTCGGAAGCTGTCGGGACAGTGCTGTGTGCGCAGCCGGATGTCCGACCACATGACGCTCTCTGTGATGGAGTCATGATGGCTCTGTTCCTCAGCTTGGCAGATGGCACCGCCCCGAGAGAGATGGGCATATGACCGTCATGCTTAGCTAATGTGAACTGATGTCAGAATACTGCTTTCTATTCCTCCATCTTGTTGACTGTAACGTAGGGCCGGTCCTGACCAATTTGCCGCCCTAGGCAAGATTTTAGCTGCCCCAAATGCAGACATCATTCGCAGATGCATGGTTGTGGCATGACCACAAAAGCAAAGATATTGACACAAGATGTGTGCAACTGTATTTAGTTTCCTATCCATTTGAAAATGATATCGTTTTTTTTTCAAATTTTCGGCGCCCCCTATGGGTTGATGCGCCCTTAGCATTCGCCTATACTGCATATGCCGAGGGCCGGCCCTGCTGTAACGCCTCTCTTGGATATCAGCATATCAAGGACTCTACTAAGGTTACTCTTTTGTCCCATGCAACCTCGTGTGTGCAAGCTTGTGTTAGCAGCAAGCTAACGAGAGGCTACGTCCAGCTGGTGACTCGGGAGTCGGGACGGAGCAAATGTCAGGAGTTTGGAAGTATTATGAAATTGAAAGCGAAGGCAGTGTGACAGCCAGATGCAATGTTTGCAAGGCGGAGGTTCCGCGTGGTGGAAAGAACAGAGCTACGTTCAACACGACCAATCTAACACGCCACCTGAGAAACAAACAACAACAACAACAACACGACGAGTACACAGCGGCCACTCGGGGAACGGCACGGAAACAACCGACACTTTGAGAGACGTTCAAAAGGAAAGAGAAACTGCCCCAGAACAGAGAAAAGGCCACAAAGATAACAGCCAAGACAGCTGACTTCATCGCGTTGGATGACCCGCCGTTATCCGTTACCTTTTTCTCTCTTAATGCATAAAGATCGGATCGGGAACTATCGGTATCGGCAGATTGTCAAAATCAAATGATCGGGATCGGAGCAAAAAAAGGTGACCGGGACATCCCTAGTTGTTGTGCATGTAAACGGTTTAGACCAACATCTAAAGGTTTCTCTCCCTCTCTGTGGTGTTAGGACTTCACATGGACCTTCATCAAACACGTTGACGTCCAAGCAGCAGGAGAAATCAGCTTTTATGGGCGATAATGCCATTACGATATATGAGGGATTGGTGATTTGTGTTGTCAGTTTGTTTTAGGAGCCACTAAGAGTCTGTACAATCTTATTTGTAGACACAATATCTCCAATACGTCTTTGAGAAGGGATTTTAACACATATTTAGCCCTATACAAAAATACTGTTTCCTCCGGCTTGATAATTCCACTAGTCCACATTGCGATGAAATGTCATTGTGCAGCCTGCGTGCCATGATACAGGTCTTTTACCTTCTTTCAGTTCGACTCAGAGCCGTCCGCATGCTCTGACCGCAGGAACCGGTCCACACTGTGTGTGTGTGTGTGTGTGCGCAAAACAAACACTTACTTTCCCGTTTGACACGAGTCACGCGAGACGGTCAGCGTGTGAGTCGGAGCGAGCGGCCATTGTTTGGGAAGATGATGCTATCGCTGCTAATCGACTGACTGGGTTATTGTGCCAGAAGACATGGCGTCGCTCCATAGGAACCTCAGCGGGGGAAGGTCAGGGCTAAGGGTCTTTGACAGTGTGCATATGTGCATACTGGGAGTGCTGTGTGTGAGGCATTATATCGGAAGATACCGCTCATGAAGGCAACGTATAGAGCACAAGGCAATTCAAAGCGCTTCACGAAAGACATTACGAGCATAAAACACATTAGAAGGCAAAGATAATAAAACATGAAGAACACAGGGGCATGAATACAAGGTGCCGTGTGAGATGCTGGATTTCAAAGCAGGCAGAGTTGCAGCGGATATTTGGAAATACCCCTCTCCACATTCTCTCATCCCTCTACCCCGAGTTATTCTGACACTTTTCTAACCTTTTTTATATTCCTTTCATCCTTCTCTTTCATCCTTCTCTTGTCGTATGATGTAAAAGCAGAACATCTGATTAGTTGGAGAAGCTGGCTTCCATTTGTCTGTAAGTGGGATACTGTTAAGGTCACGAGCGGCTGCTGTGATGGACAATCAAGACGGGACTCACAAAGGGACATGACTGGAGCGGAACAAATTACACCATTCGTCTTTAAATTGATGGTCTGGAAATTAATCCCTAACTTTTGGGTAATTGATTAATCAATTGAGCCATTTTCCTCCCAACGTGAATTAGTTCCAGCTTCTAAGTGTTGAGGATTCTGCAAGTTTTCTTTGTGTGGCGTTATCGAATATATAATATACAACCATTTGTAAACTCGACATTAAGCATCCGTTATCATAGCTCGCATGTATTTACACCCCTCACCCACGTGTTGGGACCCTTTAACCCAACACATGTTTACTTCCTTGTCGCCTCGTGTGAGGAGGATGTAAACAATAAACGAGCCCGTTGAGGAACATCGAGGGCGAAGCGTCGTGGAGCGAAAATGACTTTGCTGCTCATCAGCAGAATCGCGTTCACATCGTCTTGACATCATTCATGTCCTGTTGTTGACATCCCTCTTGGAGGTCGTTATCGGCTTTCCCTCGTCACGCTAAACCGAAAGAAGAACCAACCGGAGGCGTTGCATTCATGTACACTCTGTAAAGTCTAGTGTACTATAACGTGATATGAATGCATAAACAGGCTAACTGTATACGACAGTGAGACAAGGTGTGTGTGTCCGTCAGCTTGTTCAGTGTGCGTTGAAGCCATGTGGTTGATGACTCTATTTGAGCAGTGTGTAGGCGTGTGCACGTGCGTGTGCACAGACCCAAGTGAACGGGTGATTTATAGGCCATTTTTTAATCAGGCGGTAGAAAATGTTATTAGACATCCTCCCTGGGATCGCCTGCTGTAATTAGTTTTGGGAACTCACCTGTTACTGAGGGATGGAGAGAATGGAGGGAGAGGGTAACGAGGAGACAAACTAGACGGCGAGAAGAGGGAAAAGCAGCTGACCTAGCTCTTGGTTTGCTCGTTTTCTAACAAGCTAGCCAACGTCTAGATAGATAGATACTTTGTTAATCCCAAATTCTTGAATACTTGACTTTTCCACCGTATATTAGGATTAGAAGATTAGACTTGCTGTTCTACTTCTTCCCCAAATATGTTGTTCCCTTATTGAACGAAGCATGCCACCCTGCCAACAAGCCCTCATGATGAAGTGACTGCTGCCCACTAAGCAGAGCCATCACACACAATCAAAACAATGGTCTGACACACACACACACACACACACACACACACACACACACACACACACGTCAGCGCGCATGTATAGTATATAAATCCACACATACTGTATGCAGAGACGGTTTGTTTTCTTCTGGCTCCTGACAGGCCAGGGAAAACATTATGAAATATTCAGGAAGTCTCCCTGTTGTTTGGCTTCCACCTGTCTCAGCTTTTCTCGTGTGTGTGTGTGTGTCCTCGTTCCCACTCTTCTTTCCTCCCTATGTATATATTCAGTGTGTGGGTGTTTGCATTCCTTGCTATCACGGTTGTGTGTAATTGGGCTTGAGCCGAGCAAATCTTTTTGTCTGTGTGTTGCCTTGTGCTTGAATCAACTATGTTTGCCTTTTGTGTGCCAAGTAGACAAACTTGGAGCCATACTTTTAGCTATGAATGGTTTTTTTTCTCCTCCTTTAACATCAAAAGGCTGTACTGGATGTCGGTGAACTTTTTCTCTCAGGTCTTGTGCTTAATGTTGAAACTGTTGACATACCTTTTACTTAGATCTTCCTTCCTTGTTCTACACTGAAGCCTGCAGTGTTTGCATTGTCAGTTAATCAATAAACATCTTCTCGATAGTGTCAGCATTTCAGAAGACGCACAGTACGGCTGCCGAATCCTTTGGCGTCCCGCAGGGCTCTATTCTTGGCCCCATCCTTTTCTATTAATTTACACTGGCTCTACCTCTTTCCACTGTCAGACATGTTTTTGGCTTCGGATAATATCGCTTCAATCGTCTTTCCATTGCTGTGATTCCTTCAGTTTTAATAATTGCACCTCTTTGACACGACTGCATTCAGAGACGGTCCTTAGCGAAGTAATATCGTAATGATTACACCTTTTTGCAGTTCTGTTTCCTCCCTCTTTGACTCAGACAGCTGCCATTGAGTGATTAACAGACCGTAGCACCGTTGCTGGTCTCTGCTCAGATGACAGGCGCTTCATCGATGCTTCGAATATCAAATAGTTTAAAGACGAGGGTGATTATCCTTGATAGCATAGCAAAACGGACATATTTATATGATTCATCCTTACATAGGTAAAAGAGAGGAGAGACAGCCATAGATGATTCAAGACCAGTGTATCTTTGAGGTTTGACACTTTTAAAATGGCTAACTTGTCATTATTGAACTGACTTCAGGCTAAAGTCTGACGTGCCAGCTGTGCAGCCAGTTGTCGTTTTTCCTCACACATATGCACCTTGTTGCGATAGTGTGCCGCCAAACAGTTGCCTCACTTATTAAGGGATTACTTTTTAAGATTTTACACTATCCTTATGGCTTTGCTTTGTGGGTGGTATGTGTAAATGAGCAATTCAAATGTGCATTAATCCTTAAATCTCGTGGCCTTTGCAGTGGGTTGTTCCTAAAGCCTAATATGATATTTAACCAAAATGTGTTATTTCTTAAACATTAATGAGGTAGCTCGTTATTTCATGCCTCCACTAAAATACAGCAGGAACTAACATCTTCCAAATGACTGCTTGTTGAGATGATTGGATCAATACCACTCTCGTATATTGTATGTTCAACAGCTATGCTAACTTAGCTTAGCATAGCACTTCACCACAGTCCGCACCTCTAAAGCTCACTGATATATAGATTGTTTTAATCTTGTTTATTAAGTCTGTACAAAGTGTGTAAATCATCAGTTCGGGGGTTTTACTGTGGGGGTTTTTTATGTGCCAGACTATTTATTGGCCGGGATAAGAGTCACTTCCTGGAAACTACGCTGGTTGACCGGCAACTGGTCCTTGCCAAGAAATAGTCGGGCACATAAAACATGAAATTGTCACAGAAGTCTGGAGTAAGCGGTCTGCAGGAAACGGGAATAATTACTTCACCTTAGAGCTGCATTTAATCATCGAAGGGGAAAACTAAGAAACAGTAATGAGTGGTGTTGCCATGAATCTGCATCAGAGGTAGGAAAGTCCAGAAGGTCATTTCTTACCGGAGTTATATTCCCTGTAACGGTATGTTAAGGTTGCAAAAATATGACCGACGTAGCTTGAAACCTCTCAGGGCTGTAGAGACTTTCCTCTCAGGATTATTGACAGAACTTGTTTTCTTCCAGTGCATGTTCACAGCTTCATTAGATATATACAAGACACCAAGAGGCGGCAATTAGCAGCTTGGAGGGGGGTGCAAATCAATAGGAAAAGCCTTATCTCACACACACACACACACACACACACACACATTAACATAAGAAATACACACGTACATATTGGAACATATGTGCCATGTAGGCGGTGGTGGCGAAGTCGATAGGGACTTGGCTTGGCAAGGACACCAGTTCAAGTCCCGGCAACACCAAGTGCTACCGAGGTGTCCTTGAGCAAGGCACAGGATGGGTCGAATGCAGAGAAACCATTTCCCCACGAGGGAGGAATAAAAGTCCGTCTTATCTGATGTATTCACTGTCACATCTGTTAGCTTTAAAGGTGCCGTCTTTATGTTGAACGCCTGCTGGACGCCTCCAAATCATTAGAGGGCATGTTATGTTTCCATGCTTTCATGTTCAAAAATCTCTTTACTTTTCACTTTTCAGCCCCTCGTTTCACCCTCTGTCTGAAACCAGAGCCCGGTCTCCCAGCGATTGACTTTAGTGTTACATTTCAGAGGCTGGGAACCAACTACTGTGGTGTCTAATGAGAGCGTTCGCACTCGAAGGCTCGAAACTCATGACTTTTAGCCGGGGGACACAGCAGGGGTCCTCGCTGCAGTTCAGGGATTACGTGGGCCTCAAACAAACGGTGCCTTATTATAAACGGGACTGATTTTAATTCCTTAAAAGTTGCCGTTTTTGAACGTTTTTATGCGTTTTTGCTAATACTCACCTGGAGCTGAGGTCAGTGCCTCGGTGGAGGAGCCACGCATCCTTAAAATGGGATTACACTGATCCACTTTACGAACTGTATTAATCTCTCTGCTGTAAGGTATAGCTCCATAATCACATGAGTAGTTGACAGAAAAAACTAAACATGTGGGTACTTATGATTAGGGCTGTGCGATTATGGCAAAAATCATAATTACGATTATTAAATATTCATTGAAAACATCCATTTATTGAACTTTAAAACAAATACAAATAATAATTTGAACAGTATCTTTTTAACTGTTGATTACCCTGAACGTTTAATTCAACTGAAAAACCAATACAAAAATAAATGATACAGTTATATTTACATTTAAATAAATAATATCAAAATAATTAATACCAATAAACAAGATGAATATTTTGGAGCGCACTTCAACACGCTACTATATATAGCAAAATAATCGTTTTTTCGATTATGTTGTTTTCGTAATTGTGGCAGGCCAAAATCGTAATTGCGATTAAAATACGATTAATTGCACAGCCCTACTTACGATACAAAGTCCGAGACGCCCTCCTCAAAGAGGGAGTGATGGCGGTGCCTTCGTCCCAAACGCATGTCGGGGAACGCTCGTTAGTCCCAGCATTCGGAGAGGTTCATAAATCCCAGCCACCTGGAACGCGGAGCGGGGAAACACAACCTCCCAACAGCCAATCAGAGAGCAGATCCCACGGTGGCCGGGCGTTCTGTAATGGAGACCGAGTTACCCTCGTGTTTTATTGCAGACGCTGATTTCTCATCACAGACAATTCAACACCGATGCCGTTTTGCAAAAGCTAATACGGTTTCAACCCGGCGCAGAACATATTTAAAGACAGATCCACGGGTTTGTGTCGAAATGCGACGCTCACACGGTGAACGGGACTCGCCCTTGGAAGCGATTCATTGAAGGACGAATTGAACCGTCTTGGTTTCCTGCAGAATATGTTCAGAGTCAATATGCACCTTGAGCTAAGAAGGGCCATGGTTGTAAGAGAATGAAGTCTCAAGTACTAAAGGATATATTTCTGTAGTGCGTACTTGTACTATACATTGCCACCGATCGGTCCTTCAGTGTATACAAGCGAGGTCTCTTGAGACATGGGATCTTTTAACAGGTGCCTCCAGAGCACACTGTGAAATCTGAACTCTGCCAGCTTGGAGAAGTGAAATATCTGCTCGTGTTGGCGGTTAGAAATAATGGTATCCTCTGTAGGCCTCATCTCTGCTGCAGGCGAGAGGCTCGAGGCTACATTTACCACCTGAAATGTTTTAGTAGCTACGCATGAAACCACACATGGACGCGACGCCATCTCATGTCGTCCATTATCTCAATTAGCAGCTGCATGCAGGGCTAGTTCAGTATTTATTGTTGTTGGTTCTGAAGCCTTTGAAGCTGGACTTCTATCCGAACCTCCTGGTCCATGCCATGACTCTGAAGCATGCGTGTGATCGTGCACGTTCAGCACCGGTAGCTCCCGCTGAGCGCGACGCGGCTGCTTCACGTGCACGCACTGCATTCTGGGGTTTGCAATACGCCCTGCATGTTTTGAGGATGCTTATCATTTCGCAAACATCTCTCGCACGCTGACACACGGCGTGGAGCCTTGATGTGGTTTATCCGGCATCTCGCCGTGTTGTTGGTTCTCACGCTATCTGCTTGTGCACACACGGAGGAGGACACCACGTGGGGACATGATGAGCGAGGTTTCCGTGTGGAGATCGGGAGGAGGCCGAGGAATGTATGTTTTGATGTGACGTGTTGTAGGAAGACACGGCCGCAGCAGGACGGAAAGAGGCGGGCCGAAGCGAGCCTCCTCTCCTCTCTCCTCCCTCCTCCCTCCCTCCTCCTCTCCTCCTCGCCTCCTCGCCTCCTCTCCTCCTCGCCTCCTCTCCTCCTGCCTCCTCTCCTCCTCTCCTCCTCTCCTCCTCTCCTCCTCGCCTCCTCGCTCCTCTCCCCTCGCCTCCTCTCCTCCTCTCCTCCTCTCCTCCTCTCCTCCTCTCCTCCTCGCCTCCTCGCCTCCTCTCCTCCTCTCCTCCTCTCCTCCTCGCCTCCTCTCCTCCCTCCTCTCCTCCTCTCCTCCTCGCCTCCTCTCCTCCTCTCCTCCTCTCTGGGGAAATCACTTCGGGAGAAAGGGGGAATTGTTGTTGTCTTTTCACTCAGGTGCTGCTTCTCCGCCTGCGCCCTCCGCAGCCTTTCCTGTCGATAATCCGCCCTCCCTCTGAAATCTTTCTTCCTTCAGTCTTCATTTCGAACAGATTAAAAAATAACAAATGTGAAAAACAGAATACCGTATTGTTATAATTCAGTATTTATCCACATTCATGGTAATATTTGTATATTCAACCAAAAAAGGATGTGTCGGAAAGGCAGTGCTTATAGATTCCCACCCCTTACTTCAGGGGTGTCAAACTCAAGGCCCGGGGGCCACATTCGGCCCGCGACTTCATTTTCTGTGGCCCCACAAGAGCTTGCAAAGAATATAATATGTTTATTATACGGTTACATGCTACAGAAGCACGTTGCCCATAAACTACATGTCCCACAATGCATCTGAAATATGACTTTTTTCTCAGAATTAGATTTTTATTTCAAAATGATTCTTCTATTACGCACTGAACTGACTTGCCCTCGACTTCTGCTTTCAGACGTAGTTAATGATGAAGTTATTACCCTATCCGATGATAATCCAATGCAGAGGCAATGATGTAATATAATACATTATTTTATATATATGATATATTATTTAATGTTTCTCATGTCCTAGGAAGTAGATGATGTCTGGCTCTGTACATGACTTGTGCCGTTTTAAATGTAACCAGATCAGTGAACTTCAATATGTGCGACTTCAAAAATAGCGTGTTCAAGATATCCAACATTATTGATACCTCTTAGAGCCCTTTCTTGTAATGTGCATAACGGCTGCGGGTCGGTTTTGTACGTGTTTCCCCAAACCTCCACAACGTGACTCAGATATTAGTGTGTGACATCGAGCATGCAACGAGTTGTGGTCCAGATTCAATCTCTTACAAAGCATCCGTGTGACTTTGCACCACCCTTCGTTTCTCACCGCCTCATCACCCCTTCGGTATCCCTCCGCCGTGTTGCCAGCACAACTCCAACAGGCCGTTATTGATCAGCTTAATCCGAGGCGTTAGAAATTCAATTCCACCTTTTCTTCTCCGCCTCGTCGCTCCGCGGGCCCTTCGATAACGTTTAGATGCTCGGATGCAGATACGGCTGTGTTGGTGTCGGCGGGAGGAGAGGGGAGGAACGGTGCTAATGAAGAGTTGCTCTCTTTTCTGCCTGTCAAAAAGCAAACCTCTCTTTCTCCTCTCCCCCGCCGCCGTCTGATTCTCCCATCAGTGAATCTCTCCCTGATCCCTTCTTTCCTTTTCATCTCATCGTCTCTCTCTCGCTTCCTTTCTGCTTCCTACAAATATTCCATGTCCCATCGTCGCCCGTATTGATATTAAAATATTTCTCCTGCGGGAGATAAGAGGGGCATTGTCTCTCATCCTTGATGTGTACACTTTAATTCTCCCTTTTATGCACATGAAATAGATCCCAGACTCGTCGGGGAGATTCTAGTTTTTGGAGCCATGTTATTTTCCTGCAACTTGTGTGCATGCCGCCTTGAGCGTGTAATCCCTCAGATGTTCTGTGTGAGATTAGCTGCGGTGACGGCTGTGATAGCAGGGGAAACATTTAGGCAAACTGACCGGTCCAGCCCCCTGCATAAATATAATGTTCTGATATTTATATATATATATAAAATGTTCTTGCTTTGGAATAAAAAGACAAATCCTGCCGACAGATGTTCTCCAGGAGTGAACTTAAAGGGGACCTATCGTGCAAAATGCACTTTGTGATGTCTCTCACACATCAACGTGTCCCCGGTGTGTCGGAGAACTCACGCATCGTCAGGGAGTAAACCCCCTCTCTTTTCCTCCGTACCCAAATCTCTAAAAACGGGGAACAACGGAGCTGATCCAGATGTACGTCCGATATGGCGTAACATCTGAAATGTGGACCCACGGGCCAATCAGAAACGTTGCTATCAGAAACAACGGCCGACTGTTTTGGACGTAATATGGTCGGTGTTTACATTAGCATGCTAACACTCAGAGCTAACCTGTGCTGGAGAGCATGTGTGTGAAGAAGCAGGAAGTAGAAAGGAACTCACCTTGTGGTGTAACCGGGAGAGAGGAAGCCTTTGAGCTCCAGACTGTTTCAGAGCCTTGATAATCCATGATATGGAGTTTCATCACGGCAGCGTTTAGTTTAGACGGTAGCTGCCGGGTCCCGCGTGAGCTCAGACCCCTCCTCTTTCAAGCTTTAAATCAGCACTTTGGAAACAGGAAGTGAAACAGAGGGACATGAGGCAAGGCTAGAATGATCTGAATGAATGAGACTGAGCTACTGCCTACAGGCGGCACACTAGGTGACCTTTAAAGGATGAAGTACTAACATTACGTTCCTCGCTTTCATTCATCCACATCAAAAAAGGAAGTGAGTGAGTGAGTGAGTGTGTGAGTGTGTGAGTGAGTGTGTGAGTGTGTGAGTGAGTGAGTGTGTGGGAGGTTCTGTCTTTGTCTCGGGAGGAATTCGTATCTTCACTGGATGGGATTGTATAGATTTTGTGATTTGCAAAATGCCTTTTATTCACCGGCGTCCGCTCCTATTGATCTCTCCGTCGGTACGAGCTGAGCATGTCTCATCTGGAGCTGCTGCTGTATTGTGTTCTGATTCACCATGCTGGAGCGTTATCACTGAGAGAAGCACGCTCTGGACTTCAGAGCATGCTAAGCGTTAGCATCACAGCGTTAGCATCACAGTGCTAACCGTTACGTCGGTACGAGTACAGGCTCCGATATCTCTGCAGCGCTTTCAAAACACGTTCAGCCTTTAGAGCTCAACGATTCATATGGTGGCTCAATCCTGGTTCTGCAGCCCTCACTTCTCACAGCGGCGGGGAGGGGACCTGCGGCGGGGGGGGGTCTGCGGGGGGGGGACCTGCGGCGGGGGGGTCTGCGGGGAGGGGACCTGCGGCGGGGGGGGACTGCGGGGGGGGGACCTGCGGCGGGCCTCCCTCTGAGCCTAATTGATGTGAGAGTGCGGGAGGAGGCGCCGTCTGCTCGCATCAGAGCGCACACAGCCGCTTGTTGTCTCTCTGCCTGCGGCGATTAGTCACTTTCCCCCCACGCTGACAACTGGTACTGTACTACACTCACTCACCACACACACACACACACACACACACACACACACACACACACACACACACACACTGCACTTCACGCCTCACACAGACTGTACCACACACACACACACACACACACACACTGTACTTCATTCCTCACACACACACACACACACACACACACACACTCACTGTACTTCACACACACACACACTCACTGTACTTCACACACACACACACACTGTACTACACACACACACACACACACTGTACTACACACACACACTCACTGTACTACACACACATACACACACACACACACACACACTGTACTTCATTCCTCACACACACACACACACACTGTACTACACTCACACACTCACTGTACTACACACACATATACACACACACACACACACACTGTACTTCATTCCTCACACACACACACACACACACTGTACTACACACACACACACACACACACACTGTACTTCACACACACACACACACACACACACACACACACACACAGTACTTCACACACACAAACTGTACTTCACGCCTCACACACACACCACACACACTGTACTTCACACACACACACACACACTCACACACACACACTGTACTACACACACACACTCACACACACACACACACACTGTACTTCACACACACACACACACACACTCACACACACACACACTGTACTACACACACACTGTACTACGCACAAACACACACACACACACACACAGGTGCATGCAGAGGATGGAGGGCAGCACTTACACACGTTGGCCCTAATGGCCGCTCCACTTCCAAGCTGTTATTGCTCAGAGGATTCTCCGAGTGCTCCCTCCTCTCGGCCTCTGTCCTCTTTAGATCCCACACCTTCACACCTCTCTGCCGGGCGGCGGCGGATCGGCCTTGAACCTGGCGAAATCATTCCGACCGCTTTCACAATTCGTTACTCCCGAAGAAAAAGCCCTCCCACTCACTCGTGCTCGTCTCGTGACCTCGGAGAGGAGACCCCCGGGTTGTGGGATGTGACCGGGCGCTCGCCCCCCGTCACGACCCTTCACACTCGCAGTATAACTCTCTGCCATGTTGCTGCTCTTCATACCTGCTGCTGTCGGACTGCCCCGTGAGCAAAGTGGGGTATCGAACCGCTCTCACTCCATTTCCCAGCTGCTTTGGTTACAGAGTGATAAAGTGTGTGTGTGTGTGTGTGTGTGAGTGTGTGTGTGTGTGTGTGTGTGTGTGTGTGTGTGTGTGTGTGTGTGTGTGTGTGTGTGTGTGTGTGTGTGTGTGTGTGTGTGTGTGTGTGTGTGTGTGTGTGTGTGTGTGTGTGTGTGTGTGTGTGTGACAGAGTGATAAAGTGTGTGTGTGTGTTACAGAGTGATAAAGTGTGTGTGTGTGTGTGTTACAGAGTGATAAAGTGTGTGTGTGTGTGTTACAGAGTGATAAAGTGTGTGTGTGTTACAGAGTGATAAAGTGTGTGTGTGTGTTACAGAGTGATAAAGTGTGTGTGTGTGTGTGTGTGTGTAGTGTAAGAGAGAGAGAGATAATGTGTGTGTGTGTTGGAGAGAGAGAGAGAGAGAGAGAGATGACCTTGCAGAGACACTTTTGGTTGACACTGGAAGCCAAGAGGAGTAGCTGTTTCCAAGGCAACTATGGAGCATTCAAGTAAACAACAATAACCTCTTTGTGTAGGTCACAGAGGAAGAGGCAGCTTTAGTTTCGAGGCCTTTTTGAGTTGACCCTTTCCTGTAGTGCGTTATATAGTTTTAGTGCATGTAAATGGTCTGCAAAGGATAATATTGAGTTTTCAGTGCATGTAAATGGTATGCAAAGGATAACATTGAGTTTTAGTGCATGCAAATGGTATGCAAAGGATAACATTGAGTTTTAGTGCATGTAAATGGTATGCAAAGGATAACATTGAGTTTTAGTGCATGTAAATGGTATGCAAAGGATAACATTGAGTTTGAGTGCATGTAAATGGTATGCAAAGGATAACATTGAGTTTTAGTGCATGTAAATGGTATGCAAAGGATAACATTGAGTTTGAGTGCATGTAAATGGTCTGCAACGGATAACATTGAGTTTTAGTGCATGCAAATGGTATGCAAAGGATAACATTGAGTTTTAGTGCATGTAAATGGTATGCAAATGATAACATTGAGTTTGAGTGCATGCACATAGTCTGCAACGGATAACATTGAGTTTTAGTGCATGTAAATGGTATGCAAAGGATAACATTGAGTTTGAGTGCATGTAAATGGTCTGCAACGGATAACATTGAGTTTTAGTGCATGTAAATGGAATGCAAATGATAACATTGAGTTTGAGTGCATGCACATAGTCTGCAACGGATAACATTGAGTTTTAGTGCATGTAAATGGTATGCAAAGGATAACATTGAGTTTTAGTGCATGCAAATGGTATGCAAAGGATAACATTGAGTTTTAGTGCATGTAAATGGTCTGCAAAGGATAACATTGAGTTTTAGTGCATGTAAATGGTCTGCAAAGGATAACATTGAGTTTTAGTGCATGTAAATGGTATGCAAAGGATAACATTGAGTTTGAGTGCATGCAAATGGTATGCAAAGGATAACATTGAGTTTTAGTGCATGTAAATGGTCTGCAAAGGATAACATTGAGTTTTAGTGCATGTAAATGGTCTGCAAGGGATAACATTGAGTTTTAGTGCATGTAAATGGTCTTCAAAGGATAACATTGAGTTTTAGTGCATGTAAATGGTCTTCAAAGGATAACATTGAGTTTTAGTGCATGCTGAAGTGGTTAGAAAGTTACCTGACAAATCGAAGTCAAACTGTTTTTTTTTATGGAAGTCTCTCAAAGATGAAAACAGTCACTTGTGGAGTACCTCAGGGTAGTTGTTTGGGACCACTTTTATTTTCTATTTTTACAAATGACCTACCATTAGTGTCAGAAAAAGCTAAAATTGTCTTGGTCTAAACAAATTGATAATGTTATATGTAACATGGGAAGGGGTGTGTCACTTGTAAAAAGAATTGTAAAATATTTGCCTGCAAAGGACAACATTGAGTTTTAGTGCATGTAAATGGTCTGCAAATGATAACATTGAGTTTTAGTGCATGTAAATGGTCTGCAAATGATAACATTGAGTTTTAGTGCATGTAAATGGTCTGCAAATGATAACATTGAGTTTTAGTGCATGTAAATGGTCTGCAAAGGATAACATTGAGTTTTAGTACATGCAAATGGTCTGCAAAGGATAACATTAAGTTTCAGTGCATGTAAATGGTCTGCAAAGGATAACATTGAGTTTTAGTGCATGTAAATGGTATGCAAAGGATAACATTGAGTTGTAGTGCATGTAAATAGTCTGCAAAGGATAACATTGAGTTGTAGTGCATGTAAATGGTCTGCAACGGATAACATTGAGTTTTAGTGCATGTAAATGGTCTTCAAATGATAGTTTTTCTTCCAAATGTCAAGACATTCTTGGACTTTCCTCAGCGACACTTAATGACACCTGGAAGTGAAACACCACTGAGCAGATGGCACCATTTAGAAAGCACCTGTAGCACACATTAGACACAGCCTACAATCTCAAGTAGCACTTAAGGTTAAGAAAAGATCTGGGATCTCACCACTGGAATCTTTTTTCATGAAAGGAACAGTAGTCGCCGGTGCTTTGACCGCCGACGCATGCTGCTAGCTGCCGTGCTTTGGGGAGGAAATTACTCGTCTTGAAAGGAAATTAGTGTAGAGTGTACTTAACTTGGAGCGACATACTATTTTTGCATGTCACTTTGGATAAGCTGATGCTAATGGCTCGCTTTACCTGCGGCCCCATGCTGTGCAACATTTCCCTTTTCTATGAGTGCCTTTCTGTCGTCTCTATAAGTCTGAAACACATTAGCAGACATTCTGCAGGGGGGAGCCGAAAGGATGCGAGATATTTCTTTAAGACTTGTTTTCAGAACTTTTTCCTCTTCTCTTCTCCCTGCCTTGTGTCCGTGCGTCTCTGTCCGTGTGTCTCTGTCCGTGTGTCTCTGTCCGTGTGTCTCTGTCCGTGGTGCTGAAGCCGAGCCTCAAAGTGTCAGGGCTTTACTGTCATTAGCACAACGTGTAGATATGGCAATGACAAGCTGAAGTCACAGCTCCTGCAACATGTTTGATGTTCATATTGGGACCTACTGAGAACACTTAGAGCTAAACTGGGCTTTTTCTTTCGTTTAAGGAAATGTTTCCCGTCTGAAGCCAGGAAGAGAATTGTGCAGAGTTCCTGTATTAGACTATGGCGATGTGAGCATGCTTCTTCCTCCCTGCTTAAAAAGCTGGACTCTGCGTACCATACTGCTATACGCTTTGTAACGGGTGCAGGCTCTCGCCCCCACCACTGCACTCTGCATCAGTCCTTAGGACGGTCCTCTCCTACCAAAGAAGACAGTCACACATGTTGACTTGTATCCGTAAGTCATTGCTCGGTGAGCTGCCCTTATATATCTCCAGACTTCTGTCCTTTTATACGTGCTTTTTTAATACCAGACGAGCAGCCAATGGGATGCTTTTAAATGTCAGAGCTCGGTAAAGCTGGTCCTTTAAAACGGCCGTTTATTTATTGGACTGTTCATCCTGTAGCCTCCCCTCTTCCGTTACGCCGTGAGAACGACAACACCGAATGCCACGTATACATAGCCAAACTAATTAGCATATTGTGCTACACACAAAATGGAAACGGCAAACAAATACCTCGTTGGCCGCTTGTGGTGAAAGGAGATTGAGTCGTCCAGTGCAACGACAGAACACGCAGTACCAGCACACGCACACACATTAGTTCCTAGGCACAGGAAACGCACACGCACGTCGGGTTAACATGTAAAACAAACTGTATTAAAGCATGCCATATTTAACGATTATAAAATAACATGAAATAAAGTATTTATCGAATTGAACGATGACATTAATTGTGTTGTTCTTTTTTAATTAAGCTAACTTTGTTACGGCGTTGCCATGGATACCACAGATCAAATGGAGCAAGAGGACGTTTGGAGATGAGGAAAGTAAACGATGTATTGGATAATAATGATCTAAGTGCGAACGGATGAACTCGTATGGATGCTCTTTGATACGTTCAGTCGTCTCGTCCTGTGGAGTGGAACTGGCCCGAGTCCTGTGGAGTGGAACTGGCCCGAGTCCTGTGGAGTGGAACTGGCCCGAGTCCTGTGGAGTGGAACTGGCCCGAGTCCTGTGGAGTGGAACTGGCCCGAGTCCTGTGGAGTGGAACTGGCCCGAGTCCTGTGGAGTGGAACTGGCCCGAGTCCTGTGGAGTGGAACTGGCCCGAGTCCTGTGGAGTGGAACTGGCCTGAGTAGGGGACGGGCGTAGGGTGGGGACGGGCGTAGGGGGGGGGGTGACAGGAATATGTGACTCTGGCAGCAACATGGCATTAGGAGGCAGGCAGGTGAAACAGGTACGAGGTGTCAGCGACTCAGGGGTCCGTGACACACGAACACACCTTTCGCTCGGCGAGGTGGAGCGAGTGACCGGCTGGTTCCACCACGTGTTCTGAAGCTGCTCACTCAGGTGCTGCTGGTGCACGTGGTGAGATATGTGCATTGTAATCCCTGTACATGTTGCCGTGTGATGTCCTGTTGTTGTTCTGTTGTTCTGTTGTTTATGTTTTGATGTGGAACCTCCCGTCTCAATGGGATTTCACCTGGAGACATAACGCTTTGGAATTGAATTGAGAAGACGCCCATTTGTGTGTGTGTGTGTGTGTGTGTGTGTGTGTGGTGTGTGTCGTACAGTGTGTGTGAGGCGTGAAGTACAGTGTGTGTGTGTGTGTGTGTGAGGAGTGAAGTACTGTGTGTGTGTGTGTGTGTGTGTGTGTGTGTGTGAGGCGTGAAGTACAGTGTGTGTGTGTGAGGCGTGAAGTACAGTGTGTGTGTGTGTGAGGCGTGAAGTACTGTGTGTGTGTGTGTGTGTGTGGAGGAGTGAAGTACCGTGTGTGTGTGTGTGTGTGTGTGTGTGTGAGGCGTGAAGTACAGTGTGTGTGTGGGTGTGTGTGAGGCGTGAAGTACAGTGTGTGTGTGTGTAGTGAAGTACAGTGTGTGAGGCGTGAAGTACTGTGTGTGTGTGTGTGTGTGTGTGAGAGGAGTGAAGTACCGTGTGTGTGTGTGTGTGTGTGAGGCGTGAAGTACAGTGTGTGTGTGGGTGTGTGTGAGGCGTGAGTACAGTGTGTGTGTGTGTAGTGAAGTACGTGTGTGTGTGCGCGTGTGTGTGTGAGGTGTGTGTGTGTGTGTGTGTGTGTGTGTGTGTGTGTGTGTGTGTGTGTGTGGTGTGTGTGTGTGTGTGTGTGTGTGTGTGTGTGTGTGTGTGTGTGTGTGTGTGTGTGTGTTGTGTGTGTGTGTGTGTGTGTGTGTGTGTGTGTGTGTGTGTGTGTGTGTGTGTGTGGTTTCCTAGCTCCAAAAAGAAGAGGTTTTAAAGAGTGGCGCTGTGTCCTCGATTTGACACCACAGCCTTCTGCCGACCCGTCAGCCTGCTCCTCTCCTCCTCCTCCTCCTCCTCCTCCTCCTCCTCCTCCTCCTCCTCCTCCTCCCCCTCTTCTTTCCCCTCCTCCTCCATTCAGACGTCTCTTTGCTCTCCGAGTGGAGGTGAGGTAATCCGAGAGGCATTGGTGTCGCTGCGGAGGAAAAGTCCTTAACACACACACACACACACACACACACACACACACACACACACACACACACACACACACACACACACACACACCTGACACACACACACACACACACACGATACACACACACACACACACACACCTGACATACACACACACACACACACCTGACATACACACACACACCTGACACACACACACACACCTGACACACACACACACACACCTGACATACACACACACACCTGACACACACACACACACACCTGACACACACACACACACACCTGACATACACACACACCTGATACACACACACACACCTGACATACACACACACACCTGACACACACACACACACCTGACACACATGGACATGCATGCCCACACACACACACACACACACACACACACACGGACTATTTCTTGAAGGATTTGAAGGATGCCAATGGAGTGGAAGCAGCAGAGACGAAGGGAGACGTCATGCATGTGTAATCTTAATCTCGTGGTCTTCTGAGCTCGGGTCCTTCAAACGGAAACCGGCAGTCCAGAAGCACACAAGGCTCGTTTAATGTTGTTCAATACGACTTCACGCGGACGCCATAAATGTCACGGACAAACGCTCCCTTTCGCAAACCCTTTAATCATTTTTTATTTCATGAGGATTATTTCGTTGCTTCTTATCATAAAAGCAGCAGAGTGAAGTGACGGCCCCCTGCTGGCGTCGATAAGCGTGAAGGCAGCTCGTACACGAAAACATGCAACGAAGACTCGTCAGTCGGCGACATCGCATCGGACACGTGGCTGGGTTCACCGCGACTCCAGCCGGTTATCTAAAACCGAGTTATTCGACTTAGTTCCTCTTCAGTTGTCCATGTTTCTTTCCCATGTATTCCCTCTTCGTTGCTGCAGATATGAATCCATGGAACCGTGCATTCCTCTTCTTCAAAGCATCCTCATCTCAATATGTTGGCGTCACTTAAAGAGCGTCTTTCAACCTTCCTAAATTCTCCCACACCACGCCGCTCCTCCGCTCCTCCACTGGCTTCCAGTAACTGCTAGAATCCACTTCCAGACCCTGGTGCTTGCGTACCGTGCTGCGAATGGATCTGGCCCTTCCTACATCCAGGACATGGTTAAACCGTGCACCCCAGCACGTGCACTCCGCTCTGCATCAGCCAAACGGCTCGCTGCACCCTCGCTGCGAGGGGGACCCGAGTTCCCATCAGCAGAAACACGTGGGTTTGCTGTCCTGGCTCCAAGATGGTGGAATGAGCTCCCATTGACATCAGGACAGCAGAAAGCTCACACACCTTCCAGACTGAAGACTCATCTCTCTCGACTCCACCTCGAGGATAGAACTACTAACAAAGCAATTGTATACTAACAAAGCACTTGTATACTAACAAAGCACTTATATACGAACAAAGCACTTATCTACTAACAAAGCACTTATATACTAACAAAGCACTTGTATACTAACAAAGCACTTGTATACTAACAAAGCACTTGTATACTAACAAAGCACTTGTATACTAACAAAGCACTTGTATACTAACAAAGCACTTGTATACTAACAAAGCACTTATATACTAACAAAGCACTTATATACTAACAAAGCACTTGTATACTAACAAAGCACTTGTATACTAACAAAGCACTTGTATACTAACAAAGCACTTGTATACTAACAAAGCACTTGTATACTAACAAAGCACTTGTATACTAACAAAGCACTTGTATACTAACAAAGCACTTGTATACTAACAAATCACTTATATACTAACAAAGCACTTATATACTAACAAAGCACTTGTATACTAACAAAGCACTTGTATACTAACAAAGCACTTGTATACTAACAAAGCACTTGTATACTAACAAAGCACTTGGCCGTAATTCCGAGGGAAAGCAGCCATTTTGAGCTCTGCTCTTAAAAACGGCTTTTTTTTTCGGTCAAACGCGTCATAGTACATCACATGGGGTAAACATCTCCGCTCTCTGACCGCGGGTTGAGTTGAGCGGTTGTGTTTTAGGGAGCTGGTATTTTTCGGTAGTTATACCTTGTATTTCACCATTTGTAATCATGTATGGTGTCAGCCTGTCCGGACATCGAGTCCACAGTTTCCCTGCTCTCTCTCTCTCCCCTCCGGTACAGCGCCGTAACGTAGTGTGGAGTTGCATTCGGTAACGCGAGATACGGCTGATACTTGCGCATTAGTTTCTGTTGTGGATCAGTATCAACAGTCCTGCCAGTAACGGTACTATATTATCAATGCTACTTTAGTTATAGCCTGATATATGATATAGCTAACTTCACGATGTTGTGATGTGGCGTCAGCTAACATTCTGTAGCTAACGCCGGTCACTCACCGAGACACTGGTTCTCCTCACGCCACAGCTCCATTTCTCTGCGATGGCCGTTACTCCTTCTAATCCTCGGCTGCTCCTGGTCTCTTGGACGCCGAGCAGGCTCATGCTTATAAGGTTGTGGTCCGTCATATGCATTCGAATATTCATGTTCAACTTCTTCTGTCCTTACTCCAAGTGAAGGAGTTCAAGTATCTCGGGGTCTTGTTCTCGAGTGAGGGAACAATGGAGCGTGAGACGGGCCGGAGAGTCGGAGCAACGGGAGCGGTACTGCAGTCGCTTTACCGCACCGTTGTGACGAAAAGGGATCTGAGCCAGAAGGCAGAGCTCTCTGTCTACCGAGCCGTGTTCGTTCCTCCCCTCACCTACGGTCATGAAGGATGGGTCATGACCCAAAGAACGAGATCGCGGATACAAGCGGCCGAGATGGGTTTTCTCCGCCGGGTGGCTGGCGTCTCCCTCAGAGATAAGGTGAGAAGTTCGGTCATCAAGGAGGGACTCGGAGTTGAGCCGCTCCTCCTTCGCGTCGAAAGAAGCCAGTTGAGGTGGTTCGGGCACCTAGTTAGGATGCCACCTAGGCGCCTCTCTAGGGAGGTGTTCCAGCTGGGAGGAGACCGAGGGGTAGACCTAGGACCAGGTGGAGGGGTTATATCTCTTCACTGGCCTGGGAGCGCCTTGGGACCCCCCCAGTCAGAGCTGGTTGATGAGGGGAAAGGAACGATTGGGGCTCTCTGCTGGAACTGATACCCCCGAGACCCGACCACGGAGAAGCGGGAGAAGATGGATGGAACTTCTTCTGTGTCGAAACTAGCATTGGGATCCATGTTTATTAATACGTTACAGCGGCCGCTCTCCCGCTTGTTTACCCTTTGTTACGTCACACGCGGGAGGCCACGTGCCGAGGCTTTTTTATGCGGAGTCCCACACATTCATTTAACCTGGAAGCTGCTCTTTAATCAACGACTCGTTGGCGCAGAGCAAGAGGAGAGAGGGAAGCTTTTCAACAGGGCAGCCGATGCAGACCCCATTCGTATAAAACAAAAGCAGACTGAAGAGCAGAGAGGAGAAACAACGAACCACTCGAAAGTCAAACAAAGCGTCACGTGTTTTCATTTTTCTGACGGGTGACAACAAAGCGTCATTGTATTTCCATTTACTCGTTAAATCTGCGTTCTCTCGTCCTTTCGGAACTCCCACAGTAATCGCTGGCTCACGTTTCTGTGTTGTCTCCCCCTCGCACGAACGCAGACACAAACTGTTGGCACGCGGCCTTTTCGTCTCCTCTTCACACCCACCGTCGCACTTCAAAACCTCCCCGCTCTCCGCTTTCTAGAGAGCGGCTCCAGGAAGGTGAAGTGTCCGAGTCAAGCGGGGAACTCGCCGTCTGAAGGGCAACTCTCGACTATGTCCACGCTGTCCTCCTCCTCCTCCTCCTCCTCCTCCTCCTCCTCCTCCTCCTCCTCCTCCACCATCCTTCAAGCTCTCGTCATTAGCATATGGGAAGACGGGCGTAGTTCAAGTATGCAAATGAGGCCGCGCGCAGCCATGCATATTGATTCGTCCGAGGCGTGGCTGGTGGGGAGTTTGCACGCTGACCCTGGAGAGGTGTTCACTTTGTACATTAACCCAGAGAGGTAAACACGGCTGCGTACCGCGTGTGACTGCGACCCCAATTACCCATTCACGTTCCCGTTGTGCCTCGTGAGAGTGGCTTTGTCGTTGAAGGATGTTGTGGGCGAAGTTTGACCTTATTCCCCTTTTTTGTTTGGTGGAGAACTGAGGCTGTGTGCGGCGGCAGCAGGAGAAGTCGTCTCGAGCTAAACATTTTAATTGGAATATTGGTTTTGTTGTGTCCTTAGAACGAATAAAAGAACTGGTTTTATTCTCTTAAAAACTCCTTTAACCGCTTCATTCCTTGGCTCTGGACATACGACATAAAAAGACAACATTAGAAAGAAATATGTAGCTGCCTTTCTATATGCTGGGTTTCCTGTGCATGCCTTCCCTTGCAGCGTGTTTCCTTCTCTGCTTATGTGTGTTTTCTTCAGTTGTTTGTCTCTTTCCGCTGTGGCGGGAGTTATTTGGCTCTCAGGGCCACCGTACTTTCCACTTATTCTCTCGTTTGCTTCAGTGTGAGATGGAATAAGTCTCCAGCAGCAAACAACAGACCCTCTCCTCGCTGTACGTCAATATGTTTTTTGTTATATTTTTTTTAATATTTTTTCTAGTTATATTTTTCATTAGTTTTACCAAAATAACTTGATTTAATTGTATTTCAAATAACATTTCCAAACAAATAAATCCTTCGAATCTGCCTATTCAGTGTCTGTTGGAATGTGAAGGGTTAAACGAAAGAAGCTCGTCTCTGCGAGTTACCGTGAAGAGAGGAGCTGATTGGACGGCCAGCTGTGACCTCACAGAGGGTCGCTATGGTAACTGAACGAGAGAGTAATGTCAAGTGACGGTACAATTGACCAATCATATCTTCCCTCTAAATGGGTGGGTGTTATTATCGCGGACTTTATGACAAGTTCTGCCCGCTGTGAAACTTTTCTTGTTTCCATAGCAACAACAACTTCCTGTCAACAGCGTTAACTCGCCTTCAAAATAAAAGCATGCCAAATTACACTTTAGACACACAACTGCAACGAAAGTTACAAACACAATGCAATATCCTTTTCCATTTCAAAGAACACCAATAGGGTTATCTACCGGTGTTGTTTCGTGTGGTGGAGGAGGTGCAGCGCAGAGAGAAAGCCGGTGTTGTATATATATAATGTCTCTACAAAGCTCACGCTCCTGTATTTTACGGCTATATTTTCGCTACTTTTAGCTTCACCAAAATACTCCTGAATCTAAATGTTGTCAACAATGTACAAGTGATAATAAGTTGGTAGGCTGTAAGCACATACTTCATACAAGTTAACTACAAGTAGAACATGCATTGTTGCTCATTTAGGTTCCCGTTGTCTATTTGTTTCTATGAACGTAAACCACTCGGGGAAACACATCCTGCTGTGTTGGCTCAGTGTCGCCTCCTCCACGGAGCGAAGCGTGTCAGCTTCATGGAGAACATGCATCCTTAAAGAACCGCTGATGCTGTCTTTCCACTCCTGCCTGAGACGCTGCAGTGTACTTGGGCACGAGCCACTTTGCCAGGCGCGTGTTATCCCTTACTGGATCCTTCTGGAAGCCCTGCTTGTGGTGACTCAGCAAGAAACCAGACGAGAAGCACATCTCAACAAGGCCACTTCGTTTTGAAAAGCTGCCGTGTCCTTAAATTCCCCCAGCATGCATCCCTGCATACATAACACGGGGGACTTATTGTTCCCTCCTTTATCTCAAGTATGCTTCAAATCTCTGCAAGTGTCACGATGAAGGGAAATCAATGGCTGCCTGGAAAGAAAATCAATGTCAAAACTTTGGAAAGGGTCAGCAGTCAGCAGTATTCCAAATACATGTGGATATACTCAGAGCAAAACACAAAGTGTACAGACTTCTTACGTTTTGAGTGTGTTGAGGGCTAGGGGGAGCATGCTTGCTGTACATCAGAAGATGACACACACACACACACACACACACATCCCCCATTAGTCATCCATCAGAAGGGAATCACTGCTGCTGCGATATATCAAGGAAACACGATCCATATGGCCTCGCTGCCCTCGTGAGATTAATGTACGATATTACTAACCTCAGAGCCCTTTGCCTGGGCCACATGACTGCTGAAGACAGGCGTGTGTGTGTGTGTGGGATTCGAGGCCAAGGTGACATTAAGAGCTCCTCCTCTCTCCCGCTCATTAATGGCGCGTTTCCACGGCAGCGGGTCGCTCGCCCTAAGCGTGCCGAGCCGTGCGGGGCCCGTTTTTGGTTGCGTTTCCACTTGGCCTAGTTTTGGCCCGGGGCGACTTTTTCACTTTTTTCTGGCCCGACTAAATCGTGGTTCTTGGGCCAGGACGAACCGGGCTGAGCATGCTAAACTAGAGAGAGAATCGCTGGCAAGGGGGCTACAACTACAACAAGATGAACACGTTTGACCGTGATTTAATTGTAATACACGTTTCTAAATGATGCCGAAGTAACAACACACTGATACCGGTTAGTAACAACCATGAATTAACGCTTTGACCAGTCTGCAGACAGACGGCAGGCGAGACACCCTTTAAAATGCGTGTTTTCTGAATGGAGATTGGCTAAGCTAACGTCATATATGCTCCGACCGTCCACACTCACAGCAACGGCCTATACAGACATAAATAAACCAGCGACTGTATCCTCCATGACACAGGCAGTCTGTGGTTTGTACTTGTTTAGCTTCTGTCTAGTTTCTGAACAGACATGAGGAGCTGTGAGCTCTGAGTGCTAACAGCTAACGGCTGTGTTGTTTCTCTGGGGCTCGCATTGAAGATGACGTCACGGCTTCGCCTACACTGCGTTACTATGGTAACTACCCCAGCTCCTAACACTGTAATGGAAGCGCAGCATTAAAGTGAGCCGGGCCTAATAAGGCCAAACCAAACCGAGCGAGACCGAGCGAGGCCTGCAGTGGAAACGCGCCATAAGCCTCCTCAGATTGAAAGTGTGTGTGTGTGTGTGCGTGTGCGCGTGTGTGTGTGGCTCGCCTGCAGGTGTTTATTTGTAGTTATTTCTTCGTGGACGTTCGTTATTTCTTTACACGTGGACGTTTATTGGAATGTTTAGGTTGAGCGGCTGCAACACAAACATTTCCAACTCGGGATCAATGTAGGACTTCTTATCTTTCTATACGCTGGGTTTCCGGTGCATTCCTTCGTTAGCGTGCGCTTTGTATATCTACTCGACATGTGTGTGGTTTCATCTTGTTGTCCGCCCGTCGTCTCTCCTCTCCAACCTGCAGATGAGACGAGTGTGACTGATTCAGATACATGTCACGGGCGCACACACTCACCATGAACTCCCCCTGAACCTCTGCACTCCCCTGCTGACATGTCACACCTACCCTGCACACACACACACACACACACACACACACACACACCCCTCTGAATGAATCCCACCATTACACACAAATTTCTCACACCGCTCTGAATGAATCACATCATTACACCCACACACACACACACACACACACACACACACACACACACACCCCTCTAAATGAATCTCATCATTACACACACACACACACACACATACACACACCCCTCTGAATGAATCCCATAATTTCACACACACACACACGTCCCCTGTTGTTCAACCAATCTGCACGTGTTCTTGAAGTGCAGGGCATTGAACCCTCACAACCACCGTAGCGATCACCGTAGTGATCTGAATCTGGTCACACTCGTATGCGACTGTCACTTAGCAGGATCAGCAGTGGCAGTCCGTCCACACGTCGCCCCGCTGACGGAGCAAGGTCACGAGCTGTCGGGTGAAACTAGACGGAGGAGAGCGATATCAGACTGCAGGCTTTAAGCAGGACGTACGATATGCCGGCTGAACGCTCCAGGAGCCTGAGGTCCGTGTGTCAGACCTCAGATCAGCTCCGTGATGCGGATGAAGGCTCTGATGGTGGATGTTTTAATTAGTGGCTGTTTGTTTACACTGCTTGTCTAGTTTAAAGCACATCAGCAGCGACGCCAAACTGTGTTTTAGTTCACGTAGTCGTGGGCAACTGGATTTGGAGTACGAGAAGTCCTGGAAACATAATATACGCTTTGTTGTTTCTTTCTAGTACGTACAGGCTTACGGTAGTCTCTTAATGTCTCGATGATATCTCTGTCGGACAGCATTTACTTTATCTTGATGCTATGCGGACGTCAATTACTGTATATTAGGTTAGAAGAGGATGACCGTGTGTGTGTGTGTGTGTGTGTGTGTGTGTGTGTGTGTCTTGTTTTATGCATGAAGCTCTCTTGGCACGTCCAGGCTTTAATCAAGTGAAGTCTAAAACACGGCTGTCTTTAATGTCGATGCACGGCCGCGTGGCGCCTGACCCCTCTTTGCATTTGAGATGAATCGGCACATTTTGGCAGCGTTGCAGCGCGGCCTTTTCCCAGAATGCATTGCTCGTCTGCCGCCCATCCACAGGAGAGCGCTTTAACACTGCTCGGCGTTAATGAAGACAAATCATCCAATGAGATCGATCGATGATGCACCGATCCACATGTGGAGAGAGTACAGCTGGGGGTCCATACACACACACACACACACACACACACACACAGACATAGACACACACAGGCTGTGCAGATTTACAAAATTTAATTAAAGCGATAATTCAAATTCACTCAGAGAGAGAGAGAGAGAGAGAGAGAGAGAGAGAGAGAGAGAGAGAGAGAGAGAGAGAGAGAGAGAGAGAGAGAGAGAGAGAGAGAGAGAGAGAGAGAGAGAGAGAGAGAGAGAGAGAGAGAGAGAGAGAGAGAGAGAGAGAGAGAGAGAGGAGAGAGAGAGAGAGAGAGAGAGGAGAGAGAGAGAGAGAGAGAGAGAGAGAGAGAGAGAGAGAGGAGAGCAGTGGGACTCGAACTTGCTCGTGATTCAAAGTTCAGCGCACCACCCACTGAGCCACAGCCTCCCTAATTTGGATTGGATACTGTTTGGACCATGGATTTCTGGCTTCTAAATCTCTTCAAGATCATTGATTGTTTTGTATTCCTGGCTAAATGTCTTATACCCAGCCAGCCTCCATTTTGACCGTAAGATACACAGACAGGTTAATGCGGTCATTACTTAGCTCTGATTGGACGAGCAGGGTTACGGTGGTCCGATAACAGACAGACAAGGTGTTGACATTGATTCGTCCACACAGACGCATGTTCCCGGCTTCTTTTGGAGCGTGGCGTTTAATCCAGACCGTGGTTGTACACAAACAATATTAAAGTAGCCTCGAATGGTTGCCATGGGGACGCTGAGTAAAGTCTCCTTCCGCCTCATCGACCTCCCGCTTATGAGTTTTCCACCGCCGCCACTCAGCGTCTGAAACGCAGCTGCTGTTCGGCGGAGGGTTTTCAGACCTGCCGAAACTTTCTTCACAATTGCAGGTCTCGAAACGGAAACTGTTGTTTGTTTCTCTTTCCGTCTCTCGGAGTATAATCTGAAACGGCAGGATACGCTTTCAAGCAATTCAAATGCCTGCGCTCTCCTCCCCCTAGATTTTAACTTAACGCGCTGTTTACAAAGTCACGCTAAGCTAACCCCGAGCACTTAAGTCAGGATTGTGACAAGGACAATTGGTGACGGGGAGAGAGTCTAAGGGCTTTGCTGTAATTGAATCAAACAATAAAGACAAAGTAATTCCATGTGTGTGAGATTGGCAGGGTGTCGTTTCCACCGGTGATAAAAGCAGGTTGTTAAAGGCAATCAGAGCGGTGGCAGGAAGGGCTGTTCATTGAAATGGCGATGTGAACAGGTTTCAAACAAGCGCCACATCGTGTATGGGTGTGAAAGATATGGAGCGATCTGTTCGGAGAGCTTTTATGAAAGAGGGAATATATTGGAGGCAGTTTCTGTGGCTTTAGAAACGGGACCTTTGTGTTTCATTACGACGTATTACAGGTAAAAGCTTACATTATCGAGCAGCCGTCTCCACACACATTGAGGCATGCTACATCCATGCACATTTTCTAAGGAGTTGTTCAGTGTTACTGCTCTGAAAAAAGTAACGAGTTACTTTATTAGTTACTAAATTCTAAAAGTAACAAGTTACTTTACTTGTTAAATAATAACAACACAAATACAAGCTTTTATGTTGTTCTGTGGCACCGTAAGAGAAAAGCCAACTCCCCGCAAGAAGCTACATTATTCAGCTGCTTCAGGAGATTAGCATTGCTGCTTCCTGTCTGCTCCCAGTTTACATTTGACCGTAATATCCCCACACATTGAAAATAGTGGTTATATCTAGTTGTAAATGTGTGTGTGTGTGTGTGTGTTGGTGGTGGGCGTTGCCGTGTACGTATGTGTGTTAGCATCATGGTTAGCATGTGTTCGTGTGTCCGTGTATTTTCCCCATAAGGCAAGACCCGCCCAACTCTGTCTCTGATTGGCTTACCCTGAAACGTTACCCCGCGTTAACCAATCACCACTCCTCTCTGGTCGCGTTCTCTTCTCCATGGTGCTGTGAGAGGACATCGCTGTGTTCGCCTGTGAGCTACATCCGCGGGGAGATTCGGTTCAGTTCCATCACACAATGTAACGCACCCATTTAAACCACAGTAACTATAACGGCGTCACTGAATGGGAATAGGTAACTAGTAACGCTATTAGTTACCGCAAAAGGTGGTTGCGTCACAGGAACGTCTTAGTTTGTAACGCGTCCCAACACTGGAGTTGTTGTTGTTGAAAAAGCTGCAGACTGCACCCGGAAATATGGCTTTCGCTTAAACTTCAATACAGCTTCCTCTTCTGGCTGCTACTTTGAAGTGCGACAGCTTCTCCGAGACAAAGAGCCCGGTAGAGAAAGCCTCCGGGGGAAATACAGCTCTTATTTAGCAGAGGAGATACTGCGGGTTACTGCAACGTGCAATTGTTTGACTATAGTCCGCTGTTGAAGTTCAGCTTTGTGGCGGAGCAGCGAGGGAGCATATTTACAATAACGTCTTGTTTTGACAGGAAATCACAGATTGAATTACCCGCCGCAGAAGCTGTTTGCATCGGCAAGAAGCCACAGCCCAGTGAAGCTATTAGGCTGCGCATACACAAGCACACACACATCCAGATGCTGTGAAAGAGACACGGTGACTGCGGCACAAGGGCCTGAGTACTGAGAACCTTTGATCATGTCCACACACACCCACAGGTAGGTGGAAGCGGCCCGAGTCCCAGATCCAACACAACACAGCCCTGAACACACTCTCCTATAGCCGGGGGGAGGGTACCATTAGGGGGCGGACAGACCCCGTAGACATGACATTGCAGGATGTAATAATTCAACATAATCCATGCAGACATACAAATTAAAACTGGACCCAATGAAGTGTTGGTGCTTCTGTTGAAGCTAACGCCCCAGTGTTGATTTGCATTTGAATGACTCTGTGGGTGAGAGTGGATCTATATTTTTAGAAACGGTCGTAACGGAGCAATCAGTTGGGTGATTGATATAAGCATACTGCCTTTATCTTGAGTTAATGGTCTCACATCAATGGATTCATCCATAGTACTACTTTTCAACACTCTCTACATCCATGTTTAACTTATTCCCAACTTGCATTAAAACAGAACTACTTGTCACTACGTTGATATATCTCACTTCGAGCCCGCCTCGTTGAGTAGTTTCCAAATCCAAATGTTCTTTTCCAAAAAGGCTTCACACGTTCAGATAGCGCACAAACACCTCACATCCTTAATCACACACTTGGCAGACACGAGATGTCATTTACTTCCACCGAGCTGCCTCATTTGCATACAAAGACGTCTCTCTTGCATAGCGGCTCTAATGAAATTAGCATGTGGTGTGGAGGCTCTTTGGAGGAGTCTTATTGCGACATGTTAATACTTAATGCATTCTGTCAACCTGCTCCTCGGTGGGCGGCGCTGACCGGACGTGGAAGGACTGAGAAATCTGCGTGGAGCTCGGCTCTGATTTCCCTCTCCCGTCTTCCCCATCTGCTCGAGCACATCTCCATCCATCTCTGCTACATCCAATTCCTCTCCGAGCGCACGCGGAGCTTTTAGACGGCGTGTGTGTGTGTGTGTGTGTGTGTGTCTTGTGTTGTCATCCTCTATCAGCTGCTGCTTTGCCCTGAGGGATGCGGAGTCACTCTCAGCTGAGTCCCACTGTAGTTATCAAGGACACACAGCAGCCATTATTAAAAAGGCCTCTCAGTAAAACACTAAGTTGACTGTGACGGGCCACGACTCGCCCTCGGCTGATATTAGCATGATCTCCTCGTGTGTGTGTGTGTGTGTGTGTAATGTTTTTGAACAGGCGCTATGATGCTTTTGTGGTCTGTAGGTGTGTGTGCACGTTAATGGTCTGCAGAGGCTAACACCCCTGTGTTTTAAAGTGATCCAAACTGTACTTCAGCGCTCAATCAAATACTTCCATTTCCTATGTCTCTTTCCAGAAGGAAAAGCAGTACCGCTGTGGTTTAGTGACTGCTGTCCTTGGGTGATTATACACGAGTGAATAATCACAACAATGCGCCAACTGCCCAGAGATAATTCAGCTTCCACTCGACCCCTGACACGTGTGGTTGGAGACGCGCGTTCATTTACATGTAATGCTGCATATTAACCCTCACATGTGCACGGAATGGAAACCTGCCTAATGACGCCAGTGATGTTGGTGCTTAGCCACTTAGGGATATTCATCGTTGTAATCCCATTTGCCTGTTGGGCTGCGCTGGTCCACACGGCGCTGATGTGCCATGCGTACAGTGGCATGTAGCAGTATGGTTTCCACACACGCATCTTAGCGGAGCACACCACGACACCGTCTGGCATCCATTTGATTATTGTAAGATCCTTCAACTGATTATAACTCGTTCATTATTTCATAATATTGCAGTAATGATAAGTAGGTTTCATTTAGAGCAGGGGTGTCAAACTCAATTTCATCGCGGGCCACATCAGCATTATGGTTGCAATATAAAATACATATAAATATATCATATATATAAAATAATGTATTATATTACATCCCCTGCTTTAGCTGATGAGATAATTAGGAACGGGAAGAGGAGGAATGACAGCTTCTCCCAACCAGCACTCCATCATATTCAGATCCCCTGAAGTTTGACCCGGGTATTGTTTCCATTACGGACCCAATTACCTGCCGGATCGATAGCAGCTCTCGGCTCCTATCCGCTCCGACTGCTGGGTTGTGACGGGATGAGCTTTTCGTCTTAGGTTTCCGTTAATTCCGCTTCTTTCTGGAGGACGTTGATTGTCCTCAAAGGTTTTCTTAATTCCCCTTTCACGCACTGGGGAAGGTAAGCGAATACGCCAGATGGGCGAAGGATAATGTGTTCTGTGGCCCATTAGTGGAGGAGAGAGAGGTTTGAATACCAGAACCTCATCTTCGCCTGACCTCCAGACTCACCGCTCGAATGATCGGAGATACCCTGCGGTGTGTCTGAAGTGATTAGTGAGGCGACGCGTAACTAACCTGCGGGAGTCTCGAGAACCGCATTTCACGGGGAGAACTCGTCCCTTAAGCTCTCAGACAATATTCAAACTGCACACGGGGAGAGTTGTATACGCACAGCGCGTTGTAAATGATTGGCCTGTAATCCGGTCATTCATTCGAACGCCAGTTATTATCCATTTCAAACGCGATACAGAACAACAAGTCTTTGTCCCTGTCGAATTGGGCTTTTCTATTACATCAGCTTAGGTATACGTGTCGATATGTCAAGTACCCATGTGGTCGTAGTGAATTCATCCTTGGCTTTTTAGGGTTTAAGGCCGATACCGATTATTAGTAATCAAGGAGGCCGATAACCGATATTTAGAACCGATGTACTTTTGCAGTAAATCAGAAAATCTTTGTGTCAAAATGTAGAACAACAGAACTTCTTTGAAATGAACTTTTGAACATCTTAAAACTGGCTTCCTCTCTGTGACCCCGAGTAAAGTAAAGGAAGTTAAAGTAAAAACTACTAAAACTTGTTCTGAACTTCTGATGTTTGAGTCTCACTCATTTAGTAGTCCCAATTCAGCAGCACCAGATTGTGGTTGCTGCGAGGCTCCACGAGCAGCCGTCACAGCGGTCCCTTTGTAACTGGGAAGCTGATAGAATTCCATCATGACATCGTGGTGTTTCGGCATCGGGGATTGGGATGTGTATTGAACTTCGGCTTTCAACTGGTTTACCTTGGAAACACCGCTCACCGCTGCCGCTTGCCTCTGTCTGCGTCCTTCGCACCTGCCTGTAATCTGAGAAGGCCCCGCCTCTCTGGCTGGCTGCTGCCCGGAAAACTCTTCAGTGTTGATTGACACTTCAGTAATAGCCTATCAGAGAGCGCTGTGGGCGGGACATTGCTCGTGAACAGTGCTGACTGCAGCCAGAGAAACGGCCGCATCAGAGCCAAAATCGTATCGGCAATTTGATTAACAAAAATACCGATAATCTGTAAAATGCGGAATATCTCTCGATAATCGGTCGACCCCTATTCAGAATGATGTGTAGACATATCCACAGACAGACACATTTTAAGACTAGATAAGGACGCTGTGTAAGCAGAGACCATGCCAAGGCCAATTTGCCAATGCATGTACATTTTGTGAAATATAATAAATCTATAGACCCTGTCATTTGGATCTTCTTCAAAATGGAAAGGCTTCTACCTTGGCCCACTCTCTCGCCAAGTTTCTTAAATATCGTGTCAGTACTTTTTTCGTCATCCCAAATGACTGATGGGCACCAATCGTGTTTCTGGAGCCCACTTCCCTTGTCTGTTTCCTTTCCCTCACGCTATCTGAGAGCTGAACGCGCCCTTTGACGAGACGCTGGTCAGAAAGAGAAAATAAATGGGAAAATGGCAGCCAAAGGCAACTGTCAGCGGTGTGAATACCAGAATCAGAAGGAACCCACGGGTAATAGTCTGCGGGTGTTTTGGAATAAAGCTTCAGGGTGTCTGTTTGAGCTCTGCAGGGTTATTGAGCTTCTGACAGGTGGAGATGAATGGCAGCCATCACAGTGGAAGCAGCGGGGATGATCGGAGGGAGTAGGGGGTGGTGTCATGGCCGAGAACAAAGACACGTGTGGCGATGTCAGCTGTGGAGTTTGATGCATTGCCTCGTGACGCGCCCTCCAGCATCAGATCAGAGGAGATGAGAAGTGCCTGGTTGATCCCATCGTGAACCAAAGTGTGAATGCGAACCAACAGTTGTTAAATAAATGGTACGAAAATAATAACAAAGGTGGGAAATCTGCGGTATGTATTTCCACACGTGTGACAGGAAGTGAACGGCGTTGATGGGGAAATATGTGTGTGAATGTTAACATAAGGAAGCTCTCAGGTGAGTGCGGAGGAGTCGTCTGATACGATCGGAAACTAAATGTATTTGTAAGTCAAAATAACAAGCATTTTGACGACACAAAATCTCATTGGGGTTTAGCCACCTTTAATTACCTTTTAATAATGTCCTTATCTGGTGACATTGTGAAGACCATAATTGGCAGATTAACCATAGTTGAATAGTTGTACCGACAGCATTGAATGTAAATGAAATGAATGATTTAACGATGGCTCTAAAAGTCCCCTAAAGCCCGAATACACGACACGTGACGGCTTCTCTGGATTCCAGCAGCACCCGTTTAACTTTTTACTTTCACATAATTAACAGCTCGGTTTTAACGTGACTTTCCCGATACGCTTGTTACTGCCTCTGTAAAGCGACTTTGAGCACCTGTCAAAGCGCTTACGCAATAAATGTATTATTATTATGAAGTCATTTTGTAACTACGGTATCACTGGCGGCGGTTTGAGACTCGCATACTTCACTTTCCTTCTTGCACACAACACATCGAGGACACCAGCCGTCCTCAGGCTTCCTGCCTCGCTTTGAATGCACATGTTTGCTAATTACAACGTGTGCCACAGCCCCTGGAGCTCTCCCTCTCTCTCTCTCTCTCTCTCTCTCTTCTCCTCTCTCTCGTCCTCCTCTCTCCTCTCCTCTCTCTCCTCTCCGTCTCTCTCTCTCTCTCTCTCTCTCCGTCTCTCTCTCTCCCTCTCTCTCTCTCTCTCTCCGTCTCTCTCTCTCTCTCTCTCTCTCTCTCGCTCTCTCTCTCTCTCTCTCCGTCTCTCTCTCCGTCTCTCTTCTCTCTCTCCCTCTCCGTCTCTCTCTCTCTCGTTTCTCTCTCTCTTCCGTCTCTCTCCTCTCTCTCTCTCTCTCTCTCTCCCTCTCTCTCTCTCTCTTCTCTCTCCGTCTCTCTCCGTCTCTCTCCGTCTCTCTCTCTCTCTCTCTCTCTCCTCCATCGATCACGACTCGGGGGGAAAAGTAAACTTTCTTCCCTCCGATGATTCCCAGTTGTACGGGCCTGCTTTTGGGAGATGCACATTTGTTCTTTACTAGTGGAGTACAAATCATTAAGAGGTACCTCGACACCCAGGAGGGGGCGGGAGTTTACACTGAGATGAATCCACTGGGTGCAGAAACGTGAAGCCGTGGGACCTCCAACGATAGTCTTATCATAACATCGCCTGGTATTTCTAACCTTATCACCAGGTAGGTTGACACGTACGAGGAATTTGACTTGATGTCGTGGTGCGTACAACAATGTGAAACACAGATAGTCAAAGTCAACTTCAATGTCAATCTTTCTGTGTGTGTGTGTGTGTGTGTGTGTGTGTGTACAGACGGAGAGCTCAAAATAACGTTTCCAACAATCCATACACACATGTACACACGTTAAGATAAAACACTCAATATATACAAGGGAACAGTCACTTCAATATCTTGTCCCACACCTCAGGCTGACTATCATTTATTATTCTTATCAATGTTCTCTCTGTGCTTTTCAGGGGCGGCGCCAGGGGGTAGCTTGGAGTTGCTATAGCAACTATTGGCCTAGCAACGGCTTAGCAACCCCATTGTTTTGTTATGAAAATGCGTCCATATATATATTTATACACATTCCGCGAGATCTATCAGGGGTCGTTGTAAGTTAAAGCGCAAACTGTTACTTGGCTAATGTTGTTATAATGCTCAGTGTGCGGACACAGATCGAACATGGAAAGATTTCTCACAAGTCAGCGTAAACGACCGCGATCTCCAACGGAGCCGGACAAGCGTGTGCGTCTGTCTGTGTGTCTGTGTGTCTGTCTGTCTGTCTGCCTCTCTGTCTGTCTGTCTGTCTGTCTGTCTGTCTGTCCGTCTGTCTGTCTGTCTGTCTGTCTGTCTGTCTGTCTGTCTGTCTGTCTGTCTGTCTGCCTGCCTGCCTGTCTGTCTGTCTCTCTGTCTGCCTCTCCGTCTGTCTGCCTCTCTGTCTGTCTGTCTCTCTGTCTGTCTGCCTCTCCGTCTGTCTGCCTCTCCGCCTCTCTGTCTGTCTGCCTCTCTGTCTGTCTGTCTGTCTGTCTGCCTCTCCGTCTGTCTGTCTGTCTGTCTGTCTGTCTGTCTGTCTGCCTCTCTGTCTGTCTGCCTGCCTGCCTGTCTGTCTGTCTCTCTGTCTGCCTCTCCGTCTGTCTGCCTCTCTGTCTGTCTGTCTGTCTGTCTGTCTGTCTGTCTGTCTGTCTGCCTGTCTGTCTGCCTCCTGTCTGTCTGTCTGTCTGTCTGTCTGTCTGCCTGTCTGTCTGCCTGCCTGTCTGTCTGTCTGTCTGTCTGTCTGTCTGTCTGTCTGTCTGCCTGCCTGTCTGTCTCTCTCTCTGTCTGCCTGCCTGTCTGTCTGTCTGCCTGCTGCCTGTCTGTCTGCCTGCCTGTCTGTCTGTCTGTCTGTCTGTCTGTCTGTCTGTCTGTCTGCCTGCCTGCCTGTCTGTCTGTCTCTCTGTCTGCCTCTCCGTCTGTCTGCCTCTCTGTCTGTCTGTCTGTCTGTCTGTCTGTCTGTCTGTCTGTCTGCCTGTCTGTCTGCCTGCCTGTCTGTCTGTCTGTCTGTCTGTCTGTCTGCCTGTCTGTCTGCCTGCCTGTCTGTCTGTCTGTCTGTCTGTCTGTCTGTCTGTCTGTCTGTCTGTCTGTCTGTCTGTCTGTCTGTCTGTCTGTCTGTCTGTCTTCTGTCTGTCTGCCTGCCTGCCTGTCTGTCTGTCTCTCTGTCTGCCTCTCCGTCTGTCTGCCTCTCTGTCTGTCTGTCTGTCTGTCTGTCTGTCTGTCTGTCTGTCTGCCTCTCTGTCTGTCTGTCTGTCTGTCTGCCTCTCCGTCTGTCTGTCTGTCTGTCTGCCTCTCTGTCTGTCTGCCTCTCTGTCTGTCTGCCTCTCCGTCTGTCTGTCTGTCTGCCTCTCCGTCTGTCTGTCTGTCTGCCTGTCTGTCTGTCTGTGTGTCTGCGGCGTGGTGGTGAAGAGGTTAAATGCCACAGCATGCCAGTTGAAACAGTGAACGATCGCTCTTGTGTACTTGTACTTAGCGTGTAATGGTATTATACAAACATATTGTCGGAGCACAGAAACAGTGTTCAAATTCTGCTTTTACAAACGTATTGTGGTCGTGCTTACCTAGCAGTAGTAATGTTATAAGTTTTAATGTGAATATTAAGGATAATATTGTAGCGGGTCCACGTTATAGTTATTTCAGTTATCAGATGTGCACAGTTTAGTACATTTGTAAAGTTATTTAGGCAATGTTGTTGGTGGGAGTTAGGGAGAGACCGCCCCTTCCGTGTGTGTGCGGTTTCCGGTGTGTGTGTGTGTGTGTGTGTGTGTGAGTACGAGACGAGTTGTGTTCGAGTGTGGGGAAAAGTCAGAATGAGTGTTATACTATTGATTGGTTCTGTAAGGCGTGGACATAGCGGTGAACGCTACGATATGAACAGGCTCGTGCTTGGCCCTCTGCTATTGTTTGTTTATTTTTGAAAATTAACGAGCAACACCGTGCTGCCATAGCAACTGCAGCAAACAAATCCTGGCGCCGCCCATGGTGCTATTAATGAACTAATTGGTATGTAAGCTGAGATAAACACACAGTGAGATTATCGTCACTTATGGAGAGATGTATGTTAAATACGCAGTAACTATTCTGCACACACACTGAACTAATCCCCTTTCCTTTCCTCTTTCCTCTTTCTTCCATGCTACCTTCCTCTGCTCGACGTAGGTAAGTCAACCCACATCCCTGCAGCCATTGTTTGTGTTTTCCAATGACCACATGCATCCACGCCATCTGCATGGTGCTCTGTCTTCCTTTCAGTGCCGTAATCGATAGGCGTGCAGCGGATTGCGCGCCACACATGGGTTTCGGTGTGGCGAGAATGCACGTTGTTGTTGTTGTTGTTCGAGTTTGACAGATGTGCGTTTCATCTCGTGAACGTGAGGAAAGGCATCCAGAAAGCAATGCATCCCCGACAGCTGTGCTGCTGCACAAGCTGAGGCGGGACGGGTGTCTTCCGGCGTGTGTGGAGGAGTTAGAAAGAATACCGGCTGTTGAGAGAATGCTTTGAAGCACACACGAAATGAAGGACACTAGATGGTTCTGGGCGATTTTGTAGCAGGAATTATATTTTCATTGTCTTTGAGGCACTTTTATTACCAACGTTGCTTGATTTGCCTCTACACATGTTATCATTGTGCTGTATGTCCATTTGCTCTCAAAGAAGTATGTCCTTCAGAGCTTTATTTAAAACCAAGCATTCAGTTAGCAAGGCCATACGTAAAGGAACTTGCATTCTAGTTTCCATTTCGTTATAATCTTCCAGTTTTCTTCCCTGTTCCGCCTCTCTGTCAGAGATTTGTCGGCAGCTAAATATGCAGGCTAATCAGATTCCTTTAGCGGCGCTCGTGCAGCTCTTCCTCCTTTAGTTAATCACTTCGCCCGCCACCAGCGCTCATTTGGCAATATGCTTGGATGGGCTGCAAGCTGGTCCGGAGGTATTAGTCTGGCTCGTGGCATCAGTGTTTTACGGACGCGAGGAGACCGAGGTCGCGTTCAAAACAGCCGCTTTTAGTCCGGTTGAATCTAACCCTGGTGTGTGTGGAAGCAGTTCGTATTGTTAGAAATTAAAATCAATGTTTTATGGCATAATTTAGTTTAAACCTCTAGGGTTTAAACATAGCATCAGTTTAAATGCTGTTTTATTCTGAAAATCCTTCATCTCCGGTTAGCATTTAGCAAGTGGCTAATATTCCTTTTCCTATAGAGGCGGATTTAGAAGTGAAATGACACGGAATGTTGCACACCAGCACCTACTGATTTCAACACTCCATCTATAGACGTCGTGTTATCAGTATTGCTGAATATTAAATGAAGGTATAGTTTATTTTTAAAACGTTTTGTTTACAGACGTAGGTGTCACTACCCGATCGGTACTGCGCATGTGCGAGACAACTCCAGACGGCAACCCAAGACGGACGCTTGACACAGTGGCTTTTAGCAAAGTTCAAAAAGAAAACGAGTTATTTTTATTACAACATGACTTCACTATTATTTAACAACTCTCTTTATTGGGTTATTTTATTTGGGGTTAAGTACATTGTCAGAATAAGTGAGGAATGAATTTAACTTCTGTTAGACAGCTCTATGCCAGACATTGTTGCATACATTCACAGTAAATGTGTATTCAGTATGATACAAAAGCCACTGTGTCAATTGTCCATCTTGGGTTGCCGTCCGGAGTTGTCCAATATGGCGGACCACCTCGCACATGCGCAGTACCGATCGGGCAGGGGGACGGATGACGGATCGAGTAGTGACGGTGGGTAGCATATGACAACATCCGGGACTACCGTAAATGATAACTGCCGTAAAGTATTTCCAGTATTATTAAAGTAACGTTTACAATGCAATAAATGAAAAAGTCGTGAAAAACAACGAGGAGAAAAGGTGTGTTTAGTTATGTATTGAATGTACAATGTCAAAATCCTCCGTTATGTGCGATATCGGACATTGGTGAAGAGGAGGGCGGAAGATTACGCCACAGCCGCCATTGAAGAGGAGGAGCCAAATGAGATATATATAGTCGGGTGACGGAGCCTCTTTCTTCACGGCCACCACTGCGAGAGGGAGTTGCAGCTTCCCCCTCTCTCTCTCACTGAACAATATTCTGCTCGTAACATTACCGCGCCATTTTAATTAAAGTACCGATTTGAACCTTCTCAGAGACTCCATTGGTCTCCTTACTTTTAAAGCTTCTCTCCTGGACGCGAGAATAACGAACAAAGCTAATCGTATCAACACATAGCGAAAGAATGAAGCAGAATGGATTAACCGGAGTGTCGTGTAAAAGCAAAAAAGCCCCGTGAACAAAACAGCGAAGTGGCAGAACGTCTCATTATATATGTTAAAATGTTTTTTAATCGTTGATTGATTATATAATCACATGTGCCGCCCGCTAGAGTCTGTTATGCTCTACCACCATCATCATCAGCTTAATTGAAGACACTCAAGGTCCATACGACACTCAAATACAGCTACAGATTTGTTTTAACGTTTATATTTTATGAGTCATATTCAAAAGGACAAGGACACGGCTCACGCACATCACAAGTAGGACAGGACATAACATGAAGGGTGGGGGGATTACAGTGTCAGTTACATTTGATGTTTGCATATGGCGTTGTATTTATACATGATTTGCTTCATAGGTACACTTCATTGTTTAATAGGTAGATAAATAGTCAAATAAATATATGTATATATGCACACACATATCTTCCTTTTATGATTAATTCACCTATTTCCCATTTCATTTCCCTTATTTAATTATTATTACCATTATTTTTCTGTTTCCTCATTTCTCTTAATTTATTAATATATATTATTATATTTATTGTTGGCAGCCGACATGGTTTGAGTCCAGGAAAGCCCTTCTCTTATCCCAAAGCCTGTTGTCTGGCTTAACCAAACACTAGATGACCATCAGCATGAGATCACCCCACCGGTGCTTTGGGATTTGCGTTTTTACCCGATTAATGTCGTGACCAATTGTTGAACAGCATTTGCGTACGCATGGCTTTTGTTCAAAGAATATAATATCATACTACTCGGTGTGAACACGACCGCAGTTATTCAACATCTTTAAAAAACATCTTAGAAGAACCCAAATAAATAAGATCACTCCCGTCAGTCAAACCGCGTCAAAGCACATCTCTTCCGTCGAGCCGCGGGTCGGTTTGAAGAGGCTTTTGTGAGTTGACGATTGGCACTCATCCATCCGCCTGCTTTTCTTTGTGTGCCGTACACTCAAACTCGGCCAGTCTAATAGCGCCTCGTACGTAGAATTGATTGTCTCCCGGGTCATTTCCTTCCCCGGGAGTTAGAAAGGTTACATTTCATCCACAAAGATCACACATTACTGCACTAAGTGCTTTTGCTTTTACTGCCCAGCGCTATCACCCACATTTAGACTGTCTGCAGATATATGGCAGTATGGGGGGTCATTTGAGAAAACTGCGTAACTACAGCACTCTCCTCCCTCGCACTTCTGTCAGCGCTGTTTTTTTGTCTTTTCTCCAGAGCTTATATCACACCAGCGACGCCTGTGTCGTGTCTTTATCGTGTGTTGGCAGTAAAAACCCAAGTGTTTGCCATAAAGCCTTCAGATTGCACATTGGATACTGATGTGAAGTCGACGGGGATGGATTAGAGCTCGCTTAACCTCTTAAGCCCCAAGCCTGTTACTCAGGTTTCAGGCTGGAAAACGCTATGCCCAAAACAAAGGACTATAACTTCACTTCTAAAAGGGTTATATGAATACTTTCTTTTATCAAAGCAAGGTCACGTCTGTGAGTTGGGATGTGGAAGTGTAAATCCAGATGGAACATCGTCAAAAAGTGTAGATTCTTGACTCAGCCCAAATCAAACCCATTACTTATCGTGAAAACCACCCTTGCATGATGGGTTAGTAGCCTCAAAGCTTTAGGAATCCAAAGTATAACATATAAGTACTAGGGATGCCAGCGATTATTCGAATATTCGCTACAGTATCCATAATCGAATATTATTTTTAAAAATCGATTTTATTTATATATAGATAGATATATTTTATGCTGGCTTAGTTTCAACCAAAATATATATATGCTAATAATAGTAATAGTATTAATAATTGTAATCGATTATTATTCGCCAGGGCTGCAGAATAATCGATTTTGATTTCTGGCAACCCTAATAAGTACCCTGTATCAAGATCGAGGCAAGACAAGTGTGTGTGTGGGAAGTTCCCTCTTTGCATGAGATGCATGTTACTTGCACAGTAAATGCGTAAACTGCATCTCCCGCAGCTGAAGCCACGGACTGTTAATCGTTGGACCTACTCTTCTGCCGTGAATGAAAGGATTGATTATCAGTAATCATTTTAAAGTGACGAGAGACATTGGATTAACCCTGAGCAGCGTTTTTTATTCCTTTGAACTCGACTTCTGATCACAAAACAGCCACGGTAAGAGACCTAATTATTGTCATGGATTTGAAAACTGATATTGTTTACTTGCTGTGTTGTGGCTGCGAGCTCGGTTAACGTTGTGCCTGTAGCGATGCGGTGTATACCCATGGACTCTGTGGAATCGCAGCTTTCAGAAAATGTGTTGTTTGTGCAGAAAGTATGAATTATAAATGATCGTTTTTGTGAGTTATGAGCAGAAATTGCAATTGCCCGTTTTTGCCATGGGTTCATTTAGAGGCTTCTTGTGAGACTTATTTTTCGAAAACCTTTTTTTTTCGTATCGTCAGTTAGACGAGTTTCCTCCGGTCAGATGGGTATGGAATATTAATAGTGCCATGACTGACACTTCAGATGTAGCACTGTTGCTACATATATAGCATTTTTGGACCCGAGCTCGGGTCCGTGGGGCTTAAGAGGTTAAGACTGAGGTTCATCCTGTCGTGGTGGCAATGTCTTCAGGGGGGGAAATGGGCCACTTGGATGGTGGTGGGGGCCACACAATGTATGCACTGGCCACCAGGGGGCCGCAGATTCACTTGGAACACACACACACACACACACACACACACATTCCATGTATTATATGTAATTATTAACAAATATACTAAGTCTGACTTCTTTGTTGACATCCTCTAATCAGCTCAATAAGCAAATATCAGTTCACAGAAATGTTATGTAATGTTTACAAGTGGCATGTTTGTATTGAACGGGTTATTTAACAGAGGAATACAACTATTTTAAACTATTTGAAAGCACGGAAAATGTGTGTGCATTAAGACGAACACTGCCCCGGGCATTAGTTGTCTAACTTGAAGACACTTGTAGCCTCTCTCTGCTGACGCACCGTAAGGGGAGCGTCCTCACAGACACCCGTCAGCCCGCACTCTGCTGTTCCTCAGCGCCGCTATTTGAAGTCATCTACGCAGCTCGCGACGTAACTAGGAGTCTAGTGGACGGTGTCGGTGATTAATTATTTTAATTAATTACGTTGTTTATACATTAATTTAGTGGTGCACGATAATTATCGGCCCGATATTAGGAATTATGACGTCATCCCGATAACAGTATTAATCGCCCCGATAATATACAATATATTGGGGTGTGGGGTGAGGGGCGCTTGTTTTTCACTCGGCTCCTCCCACTGTGGTGTTAGTGGTTTAGGAAGAGGGGAGTTCTTCACAAAGCCAGCGCTCCCTAACTCACGCCTGGCTGTGACGTAAACGGCGTGCGGCCGTGAAGCCAGGACAGCGAACAAACATGTCGTCGGTAGCACGGGACTACTTTCAAAGTTTCAGAGTGAGATAGTTCGCTTGCTGTTTGTATTAACAGATGCAGAAGTTCCACGAGGAGGAGAGAAGGCAACGAGCTATAATACTTCCTGATCAGTCGCCTGACACATCGCCATGGCTACGATGATGTGTTCAAAGCGTACGAAGACGCCTGCGCTGCTAAACTAGCGGCGAATCCAAAGCCAGCTGCGAAGGCCCCGTGCTTTCACCTCTCCACGAGGCATTTGAGAAAGGCAAGACGTTTGTTTGGGAAAATAAATCTGGTCACTTTGAAGTCAGAACTGTTCTTGGCTTTGCTTTGTTCACAGTCGTAACGCTCACGTCCTTTGCTCACTATTAGTCTCTTTTCACCACCAGGTGTGCAAAAACTACAGGTACATTTCATATATATTATATTATTATATTATTATCGGTCTTGAGAAGCAGGAAGTTATCGGTATCTGTTTCAAAAAACCAATATCGTGCATCCGTAAAATTAATCGGAGGGCCGCAAACAGAGGAGGTGGGGGCCGCCGTTTGCCCGTCCCTGATCGAGGCCGGACGCCGTTACTCGAGCCTCAGCTGAATTCCCTAAAGGTCATTTCAAAGTAAACAAATGACCTTGTTGTTCCCCTTTAACATGATGCAACAACACGGTTGGGATACTGAGTGACACGGGTGCTTTCAAAACGTCAGGATTGTAGCTTTCGCAGACCGTTTACATGCACACAAACCTATAGAACAACACACTACCCAAAAAGCAAAATAGGGCTCCTTTTAAAATATACCTCGACAATGAAGTCCGTAGATTAAGCGCTCCTCGTTGCTACCCAAAGTTTCTGGAGAGATGTGCGAGTCTCATGCGAGGAAATAAACACGCCTGAAGTGGAGTGGAGGTTTCAAGATCACCTCTGCGATGGGGGAGGAAGCCACTCACCACTTCCTGATCCCCAGGTATTGTATTGATTGAGCTCTCAGCTTGAGTGTCGTCCTCTCGCACAGCTCTCCGCCGTCCCTCCTCTCGGAGACGAGGAAGGTCAATTGCTGACGGGGCCTGACTTTGTGAGTCTGACACGTTTGGAAGAAAAAAAAACCCCGATGATTTGGAGAATGTTTCCGCGGCAAACAAGCGAGTGCATCGAACGTGGACATTTCTGACAGCTGAAAAGAAAGAAAATGAAACGGTGAGGTGGAGAGATGTGTGAGGATATAATGAAGGGCAGATTTCAGGGGAAAGGTTTCTGGAAATTGCCTCGCCCCTTGGGGTCTGTGACATTTCTTTGAAAGCGCTCTGGGCAGCGGAAATAAGCTGACTTTGTGGCTCTGCTATACGGACGACACCGTTAGTCTCAACACAACACATACCTGAGTGAGTGGACGCCCCTTCCGTTAGACTAGGGGTGTCAAACTCAAGGCCCGGGGGCCAAATCCGGCCCGCGACCTCATTTTATGTGGCCCGCAAGAGCTTGCAAAGATTATCATATTCAATACTCCCCCCTCCCCCAAGACCTCCGTGAGTCTGAGCCCCTCACCCTGTTCCAGTCCCGCCTCAAAACCCACCTCTTCAACTCTCTATCCATAAGCCCCGCCCCCTCTCAATCAACTTCCTCCCGACTGCTTTTCTGTTTCTTTTTGGTTCTGTCTTTGGGTTCAGAAAAGCGCTATATAAAATTAATATATTATTATTATTATTATTATTATTATTATTATTATTAATACAATTGGTGTAATTGTTGAATATTTGCTTTCAATTATTTGCCCTAGACTTCTGCGTTCAGACGTAGTTTATTATGATAACTGATAATAATCCAATGCAGAGGCAATAATGTAATATAATACATGATTTAATATATATTATATATTTACATATGTATATTTATATTGAGAAGCCAAGCGTGTGCAAAGCTGTCGTCAAGCATCAAGGCAAAAGAGGGATAATTTGAACAATCTAAAATATTCTGGATTTGTTAACAATGTTTTGTTTACTAGAGAATTCCACATGTGTTCTTTTATAGTTTCGATGTATTTAGTAATGATCTAAAATGTAGACAATTATTAAAATGAATAAAAACGTTCGAATGGACTAAATCATGTCTAATTAAAGGATTAGCTACAGACGTATGTTACACGTAGTGTATCTGGAAAGGGACTTTGTGAACGCTTATTACAACGAAACTTCAGTTACGCAACATTTTCTTACGGCTCTGAATTACATTAGCGTGATTTCAGTGCTTGTAAAAACTGAACATGACATTTTATACAGAAATAATACATGTTTGCCATCCGGCTCTCTGCACGGTTTCCTCCCCGCACTTTTCCACATCGTATATTGTCCCGCGTGTGCTCCGGAGGCCTGATCGACACCTTCATGTCACCTGCCTGTGAGCGAGGGCTGCCTTCAGGAGCGCTGTACGTTTGAATTGGTCATTTGTTATATTGACGGCGCACTGAAGGCTTCCCATTGATCTCGCATCGACGTGTAGGCGAGCAGTAGATAAGCCCGCAGACGGGAGGAGATAAGCGCCTGTCGTTGTGCCTGACAGTCAAAGGACGGGGCAAAGTCACCCATTGAGCGCTGGGTGTTCTTCCACTAGCACACTTTAAAGGTCGCCTATTATGCAAAGTCCACATGTCTCTTCTACATCAACATGTGTCCCCTCTTCTTCATGTCTCTTCTACATCAACATGTGTCCCCTCTTCTTCATGTCTCTTCTACATCAACATGTGTCCCCTCTTCTTCATGTCTCTTCTCCATCAACATGTGTCCCCTCTTCTTCATGTCTCTTCTACATCAACATGTGTCCCCTCTTCTTCATGTCTCTTCTCCATCAACATGTGTCCCCTCTTCTCCATGTCTCTTCCACATCAACATGTGTCCCCTCTTCTTCATGTCCAAACAGACAGACAATCAGCCCTTTGGAAACAGGGCTGAAACAGAGGGGATTATGGGTAATGCTGCAACGATTTGGTGTTTCAGCCAATCAGAGGCAGGCTCTGGATATATCTGAGATGAGCAACAGTCTAATAGGAGACCTTTAAAACTAAATCTCACCAGTCCGACTTCCCGCCACCGAGCTCTGCAAAGCTGCTCGATTGAATTAGACGTGCTCTCCGTCACATTAGGAGTCGTCTCTCTCCGACGGCGGCGTATCAATCACCCGATTCATTCTTATTAGATTAAACTACGGGGGTGTAACGTCGTTAATGTGAGAAATGAGGCGTTGGAGCGCGAGCACGGAACATCTATTTCCACAAAGAGGCCAGGAGTCAGAGGAACGGCGTCACACGTTACCGATGGTGACGTGTGACGCCTGAACTCAGCACGGTAATATTGATTGATGGGGGCCGTAATGCCAGATGCTACATACGTTGTTTTTCAGTGTAACTCAATTACAGTGTGACTGAAAGCAAATTAAATTCATTCCTCGTGTCTGAAATAAAAAAATTAATTCATTATTTGTAAGTGTTTCGCACTAAAACACTTAGGTGTAACCACAGATTTAATTAAAAATATGAATGCTGATAAACATAAATCTACATATAGGTGGCTGTTTTTAGCAAAGCTTATGATGAAGCTTTGGGGCGCGCATATGCTGCAAATAAACGCCTCAAACCTTGTTTTTATAATTCGATTTGTCGTCACAGGCAGGAGGCAGACGTTCCCTATAAATAGTTGTCCTTCATATTTCTCCTTTCAGACCGACCGAAAAGCAGTTTTCTGTTTGATGCATTATTTAAAGATTACCCAGAATAGCATGTTTCACTCTCGGCAACAATAAGGGACAAATAATAGACTCAAATGTCATCGCCGTCTTCTCGTTGAGATTGAGAAAGCTGTCACAGAGGTCACATCAAATACGCTTCTGACTAACAACGAGGCCGACACGCGGGGAAACTTTAGTCTGGAGTGGTTTGGGCAGCCTGCATCAGAGCTGAAACACGGCCACGGGCTTTTGGAACGAAGGCTGGCTCCATGCTGGGTTTCTGTGCCAGATCTCACAACCCTGTAAATGGCCATTAAAGCGCCTTTTGAATAATGCATGAGGAAGCTGGCCAGTTATGTTGGTTCGTCTGTGGATGCTAACGGATGACCAGAGGTGGGAAGTAGTGGAGTACAAATACTTAGTTACTGTACTTAAAGGTGGGGTATGCAATTTATTTCAGAAACTTTTTACTTTGACTTCTCACATGTTGAACTCAAATACCTGTACTTTCTACTTCTTACATGTTGAACTCAAATACCTGTACTTTCTACTTCTTACATGTTGAACTCAAATACCTGTACTTTCTACTTCTCACATGTTGAACTCAAATACCTGTACTTTCTACTTCTTACATGTTGAACTCAAATACCTGTACTTTCTACTTCTCTCATGTTGAACTCAAATACCTGTACTTTCTACTTCTCACATGTTGAACTCAAATACCTGTACTTTCTACTTCTCACATGTTGAACTCAAATACCTGTACTTTCTACTTCTTACATGTTGAACTCAAATACCTGTACTTTCTACTTCTCTCATGTTGAACTCAAATACCTGTACTTTCTACTTCTTACATGTTGAACTCAAATACCTGTACTTTCTACTTCTTACATGTTGAGCTCAAATACCTGTACTTTGGAAACGTTGTCATGTTGCCGTTGGTCACCATGGAAACAGTCATTAGCTAACAATGACATTATTGTTCTATTAATATAAGGGGAGGTCAGGTACTCTTTAAAGCAGCTGCTAGCTATGGGTACTTTCTACTGAAGGACACTTCAAAGTGCTTTACTTTGACTTCAGTAAAGAAGTTTAGTCGGTACTTCTACTTTCACCAGAGTATCTTTAAACACGAGTATGTGTACTTCTACTTGACTAACGACGTGTGAATGACGAAGCAGAATCCTATGGTCAGGGTTTTGCTCCCAGCTTCACGGACATTTCTTTTTACATTGATTATGTTCAGTTTCCTCGTTTTCTGAGCTGGAGCAGGCAGTATCTACGGTCTCCTGTGGGGGTCCGTGTGTTTCATTTCCCCCTCAGGAGAAGAGAGTTCGCCCACACTCCAGAGTCAGAGGGTGGTCATTAAAAACATGGCTCTACGGGGGGGGGATTGGTGGAACGACTTGAGGCGACTTGAGGATATGTTCAGTGGGGAGAGTGTTGTGGCAGCGAAGAGGCTTTGGTGGCTGCTCAGCGCCCTCTTCTTCTTTCTACACGTCCTACCGATTCGTCCAAGTCCCCCGTCCCTAAGGGGGCTTCGAAGTGATTTTCCTCTCGTGTCCCAGCTCTCCTCCGGCATCACTCGCTGTTGGTAGGAACCTCGTGGGGGGGATTTTTGTTTGCAGCCACATTTCTGCCATGTTACAGAGACGTTTGAATTTCCGAAACATATTTTTTTGTCACCTTAAAACCGAGTTTATAACGAGACTTTTGTCGAAGCAATTGCGGAAGTCATTCGTCTTCGCGGTCTCTGATGTTTTCAGTAATAACTGTGGAAGCCAATTAAAGACTTTTAGATTCAGATAACGAGTTTGAAACTAGAAGGAAGTCGTATTTACGCTTTGTCTTCACACGTCATACATTCATACATTTGTGGCTATCTCAGCGGTTAAGCCCCCTGTCACACTGTCCCGAAATGTACACCCGATGGACACACGAATATTGCATTGTGAATTTCGCACGAAGATGGCCCCGAACCACACACGAAGGCAACATTTACATTACATTTAAGACATACAACTGCAACGAAAGTAACAATTGTGTTACAGTACTATGATACTGTACTGATATCTTCAGACTTTGTTCTTCACTTTATCCGTCTTTATGTAGAAGATATTACGTTTTCTCCGTCATGTTGTTTCCATAGAAACAACAACTTCCTGCCTTCAAAATAATATATCATATCCTTTTCAGTTTCACAGAACACAAATTGGGTTGTTTACATAATATGTGTACATGATTTTGTTGTGCAATGAAACAACCCGATGGACACACACGATAAAGGAAATGTTCAAATTCGGCTGTGATCGTAGCATCGGGCCGTTCGTGACGGCATCTAAGCCTTCGTCTGACCGCCGGTGGAGTTTCTCAGGCTCCGGCAGCAACTTCGTGAGCGGTGGCAAAATCTTTGGCGTGCCAACAAATAGCCGAAGGATCTCGAGAAGGTTCATTTTCGTGTTGAACTCGTGTGTCCATGTTGCCCTCCGTAAGGCCATCGCGAGGGCATCGTGTTATCATCGGTGCCATCGGGCATTCGCCCCGATCAGAGTGAGGGCGAATGCACCGATGATAACACGAAGACGACACGACTTGACAAGATGCCCTAACGAGTGCCTTACGAAGTTGCCGCTCACGAAGTTGCTGCCGGAGCCTGAGAAACTCCACCGGCGGTCACACGATGGCTCAGACGCCCTCAGGAACGGCCCGATGCTACGATCACAGCCGAATGTGAACATTTCCTTCATCGTGCGTCCATCGGGTGTCCATTTCGGGACAGTGTGACGGGGGCTTTAAGGTTTCAAAGCATAACGGATCCTTTCAGTTTGAAAGCCTTTTGCGACCGGTTGCCTTTTGGGAAAGTGTTCACTCAGCGTGACACAGAACTGTTTTCTATCCCTGGCAAAAGGATTTGTTTCCGTGTTTCATGTGCTTCCACAGAGAACTGGAATAATTGCTTGAATTATAACACAAAAGACAATTGGTTTGCCAATGTACTCGATTGAAGCTGAATCCACTTTGTGGCCAGTCTAAAGAGCTGGCTTATCGTGCAGACATTACATATTTTGGACTTTTTAAAACATGTTCTGTGTCCAGAAAAGGCTGTATTGGTCGGTCTTTGCTCTCTTTTTCATAACATGTGCTAACGTTGACGTCGCATTACACACACGCCGTCCATCTTACACCGCTGGAAGCCCTGTTTTCAGAGGAGATGCTTCTCATGGGCGCACCCCACACACTCAGCTCTGCCGCTCAACCCACAAACGCTTGTTCCTCACGAATGCGGTACCATTGGAAAGGTAAGAAAACCGGCTTTCCAACGGTATAATATTAATGCCGAAAAGCATTGTTGCTGTACAACGTAGAAAGCGTCGACCAAACACAAACGTCCTTACTTTTTGTGTTACGGGTATTTGGTGCATTCAGGAGGACACGGCTCTCACTGGAATCTGCCAGCATGGGAAGTGTCCTGGCTTCAAATCCTCGTCTGACGGATAATAATTACAGACGGCGCCTCCGTATCGCAAGGGTTCAGCACAGCAGTGGCTCAATGTTGCTCGCGGCAAAATCGAGAACTCCTATGGAGACTACACATGTACAGAATACACCCGTATCTTCTCCCCACACACACACACACACACCCCTTTCCCCGTCTGTTGCTAGGGGACAAAGGGCAGGTCTCCATGCGCTGCAGACACAGTGGCGATGTTATTGATGACTCGTAGAGGCAGCGTTGATGGGATCGGCTGGAGAAGAACGCCGAACAGAAGGAACCAGCTGCGAGTGCCTCACGCGGGGAGAGACACTTACGACCCAGAGAGAAGCACGAAGAAAGACACGAGATATAACAAAATAGAAACAAAGACTCACTGCTGATTGAAGGAATTATTATATTGTTGTACAACAGTATGAGAGCCAGAATACTCCGGCCAAGAGTACATGTGTCTGTGTGAAGAACAACAGAATCTCACAGGCTGTATTTTTAGTTTACACCTTTGGACCTTTTACGGCTCACAACACATGATCAGATACTATAGATTATTTCAACAATCTGCATCCGAGCTTTGGTCAGTGAGCAGAAATGATTATGCAGCTTCTCACGGCGAGGGTCCTTACTGCGGCCCTCTACAGTGATTTGTAGCTCGGTCCGCCACAAGCCTTCCTGCTGTAACTGTGCAGCTTTAGACTTTAGCATAGGTTTCCATCTGTATAGAGTCAAGTCTCCATATATTACAACCATCGCCGGAGGAGGCCGCGGCGCGGGGAGCTAATGTGTACTATTAGAGGTGGAAGTAGTACTTAAGTATCTGGTATCAGTACTTTACTCCACTACTTATTTTTACCTGTTCTTTCTACTTCTCTCATGTTGAACTCAAATACCTGTACTTTCTACTTCTCTCATGTTGAACTCAAATACCTGTACTTTCTACTTCTTACATGTTGAACTCAAATACCTGTACTTTCTACTTCTCACATGTTGAACTCAAATACCTGTACTTTCTACTTCTCACATGTTGAACTCAAATACCTGTACTTTCTACTTCTTACATGTTGAACTCAAATACCTGTACTTTCTACTTCTTACATGTTGAACTCAAATACCTGTACTTTCTACTTCTTACATGTTGAACTCAAATACCTGTACTTTCTACTTCTTACATGTTGAACTCAAATACCTGTACTTTCTACTTCTCACATGTTGAACTCAAATACCTGTACTTTCTACTTCTCACATGTTGAACTCAAATACCTGTACTTTCTACTTCTTACATGTTGAACTCAAATACCTGTACTTTCTACTTCTTACATGTTGAACTCAAATACCTGTACTTTCTACTTCTTACATGTTGAACTCAAATACCTGTACTTTCTACTTCTTACATGTTGAACTCAAATACCTGTACTTTCTACTTCTCACATGTTGAACTCAAATACCTGTACTTTCTACTTCTCACATGTTGAACTCAAATACCTGTACTTTCTACTTCTTACATGTTGAACTCAAATACCTGTACTTTCTACTTCCTACATGTTGAACTCAAATACCTGTACTTTCTACTTCTTACATGTTGAACTCAAATACCTGTACTTTCTACTTCTCTCATGTTGAACTCAAATACCTGTACTTTCTACTTCTTACATGTTGAACTCAAATACCTGTACTTTCTACTTCTTACATGTTGAACTCAAATACCTGTACTTTCTACTTCTCACATGTTGAACTCAAATACCTGTACTTTCTACTTCTTACATGTTGAACTCAAATACCTGTACTTTCTACTTCTCACATGTTGAACTCAAATACCTGTACTTTCTACTTCTCTCATGTTGAACTCAAAAACCTGTACTTTCTACTTCTCACATGTTGAACTCAAATACCTTTACTTTCTACTTCTTACATGTTGAACTCAAATACCTGTACTTTCTACTTCTTACATGTTGAACTCAAAAACCTGTACTTTCTACTTCTCACATGTTGAACTCAAATACCTGTACTTTCTACTTCTCTCATGTTGAACTCAAATACCTGTACTTTCTACTTCTTACATGTTGAACTCAAATACCTGTACTTTCTACTTCTTACATGTTGAACTCAAATACCTGTACTTTCTACTTCTCACATGTTGAACTCAAATACCTGTACTTTCTACTTCTTACATGTTGAACTCAAATACCTGTACTTTCTACTTCTCACATGTTGAACTCAAATACCTGTACTTTCTACTTCTTACATGTTGAACCCAAATACCTGTACTTTCTACTTCTTACATGTTGAACTCAAATACCAGTACTTTCTACTTCTCACATGTTGAACTCAAATACCTGTACTTTCTACTTCTTACATGTTGAACTCAAATACCTGTACTTTCTACTTCTTACATGTTGAACTCAAATACCTGTACTTTCTACTTCTCACATGTTGAACTCAAATACCTGTACTTTCTACTTCTTACATGTTGAACTCAAATACCTGTACTTTCTACTTCTTACATGTTGAACTCAAGTGCCTGTACTTTCTACTTCTCACATGTTGAACTCAAATACCTGTACTTTCTACTTCTCACATGTTGAACTCAAATACCTGTACTTTCTACTTCTCACATGTTGAACATAAATACCTGTACTTTCTACTTCTTACATGTTGAACTCAAGTACCTGTACTTTCTACTTCTCACATGTTGAACATAAATACCTGTACTTTCTACTTCTCACATGTTGAACTCAAATACCTGTACTTTCTACTTCTCACATGTTGAACATAAATACCTGTACTTTCTACTTCTTACATGTTGAACTCAAATACCTGTACTTTCTACTTCTTACATGTTGAACTCAAGTACCTGTACTTTCTACTTCTCACATGTTGAACATAAATACCTGTACTTTCTACTTCTCACATGTTGAACTCAAATACCTGTACTTTCTACTTCTCACATGTTGAACTCAAATACCTGTACTTTCTACTTCTTACATGTTGAACCCAAATACCTGTACTTTCTACTTCTTACATGTTGAACTCAAATACCAGTACTTTCTACTTCTCACATGTTGAACTCAAATACCTGTACTTTCTACTTCTTACATGTTGAACTCAAATACCTGTACTTTCTACTTCTTACATGTTGAACTCAAATACCTGTACTTTCTACTTCTCACATGTTGAACTCAAATACCTGTACTTTCTACTTCTTACATGTTGAACTCAAATACCTGTACTTTCTACTTCTTACATGTTGAACTCAAGTGCCTGTACTTTCTACTTCTCACATGTTGAACTCAAATACCTGTACTTTCTACTTCTCACATGTTGAACTCAAATACCTGTACTTTCTACTTCTCACATGTTGAACTCAAATACCTGTACTTTCTACTTCTTACATGTTGAACTCAAGTACCTGTACTTTCTACTTCTCACATGTTGAACATAAATACCTGTACTTTCTACTTCTCACATGTTGAACTCAAATACCTGTACTTTCTACTTCTCACATGTTGAACATAAATACCTGTACTTTCTACTTCTTACATGTTGAACTCAAGTACCTGTACTTGACATCATTGTTCTATTGATATAAAGGGAGGTCAGGTACTCTTTAAAACAGCTGCTAGTTATGGGTACTTTCTACTGAAGGACACTTCAAAGTTATTTTACTTGAGTAAAGAAGTTTAGTCAGTACTTGTACTTTCACCAGAGTATTTTAAACACGAGTATGTGTACTCTCTTTCTCTGGAGGGGGTGGGAGTCTGTGGAAGATTTTGATTCTGCTTCCTGTCGAATGAATCGTGGCCTCGGGTGACCTAATTAGGCGGGTGATGAATCAAAGCGGCCCGCGGGCAGGGCATGCTGCTGCTGGTGGGAGATATGTCGGTGACCCTCGGGGGAGGCGGGCTGACCTTCATCACTTCCACGCCTCAAGGTTAGGGCTGGAAATGGAGAGCTGTGTGAACTCTGCTGGCAGACGGCACCACGTCGAACCTGGTTCTGATGCACTTTGAAGCTAATGTAATTACTCACTGTACCAGGTCCCCGTCTGCATTGACCTCGTCTTTCTCCGTCGTAAAAAGGACGTGTTTGCAACTTGTTACGAGAGCTACAAACGAAAGTGCATTTTCATTCAACGCTGGCATCAGTTACTCCGTTGTTTTGTCTCAAAATCATCAAGAGATCGACTTGTGACGAAGAACAGAGACAGGAAGTGAAGGGCTCGGGTTGTAAAGCGGGTGATGTCGATGATGTTATCCGAACAGTTATCCGAACAGCGTCTTCGTCGACGTGTTGCCTCTCCAAGGCTTTGCACTTTGTTAGCAGAGAAGTTAGTTTCAGATCGGTTAGCGATGGGCTCATAGCCTCCGCCGAGCGCCCGGTGTCTGGTGTGCTTCATACCCTGAAGGCACAAGATTCGATTCCAGTCGTCTTTGCACACGCTCCTTCCATGCCGTGAAACCGGTGGTTGCACCTCTTTCAAAGTGAACTTTTGTTTCTGCAGGTGCATCAAACACTACTGCACGCCTCCTTCTGGAGCACTTCAGCATGCACTCTCCAAAGCATGCACTCTCCAAAGCATGCACTCTCCAAAGCATGCACTCTCCAAAGCATGCAGGCTCCAGCGTTCAGACCGCGTGCGTCAGGCGGGCGCAACGAGCAAAGCATACACCCCCTGAGCCCAGGTCACTTATTGACTGGAGCCTCACCTGTCCACACACACACACACGGACACACACACACACACACGGACACACACACACACACACACACAGACACGCACGGTATGAAAAGGATATAGCCGCGGGGCTGTTAGCGTAGATGGCGCTGTGTCGTTCTGACAGGTGTGACAGCCCTCGCGCTCCGAGGGAAGGGGAGAAGGAGAACAACAACCGCGATAGGCCAAAACCTCGGTGCAATGCCCTCTGGGAAATGTCCAGCTGCTGCTCTGATTGGTGGAAAGATGCGTCCGACAGGCCTCGGAGAACGGAGCTCGCTGTGTGTGTGTGTGTGTGTGTGTGTGTGTGTGTGTGTGTGTGTGTGTGTGTGTGTGTGTGTGTGTGTGTGTGTGTGTGTGTGTGTGTGTGTGTGTGTGTGTGGGGGACACAAACGGTTGTATTGAATCATAAAACATATCTGTTCATAGGTTCTAAAAGTGAATCAATGCAGCTTTACTGTTGTTGTTTATCTTGAATTACATAAACATGCCGCGTGTGTGGAATCCAATCAAAAGGGGCTTTGGAGCTCACAGGAGAACAAGCTCCGGTTAGCCGTAAAACGGGCCTCATCTCAGTAACTGAATGCACGTCACACGTTGGAGATGGTGGGTCGTGTAATGAACAGCGGGGTCTCAGGCTCTGAGGAACGGGGGGTAATATCGAGCACAAACAAAGCATTCAGTCCTTCCCTCTCCTCTCCCTCGCCCTGAGCATCCTGATTCTGCACAGTTGGCAGCGTGCCGGCGTTCCCGCTGCGGACGAGACGGGAAGTGGTGGCTTTGAGATGCTGTCCACCTGGGTCGTGTCCGAGGAGTTCATGTTGCTGGCGTTACTAACATTAGAGCATGCTTTTACGCAACTTCAACCACTTCAAAGACCTCGAGCTTTTGAACTTGTGAGAGAGTACACACCCAGATCAGAGTAATACTTTCAGTTACATCCGTTTTTTGAATCGCTTTTTAACGTAGCCTCCATCTTCACTTGTGGCGATTTGAAGAATACCATCTCCCCGTGACGGCGCTCGTATAGCACGTGTGGCTAATGCGCTAACCGTACACGTTTCCTGCAGCTCTCCCCGAGGTCGTGCGGAGGTTAAAGCTCTATTTGTCACATAGATTTCAGGCTTGCACTGGAAACGGATTGTTCCATAATGCCTTTTATGTTCTGCTCCCAGACTCACACACACACACACACACACACACACACACACGACACCGGGCGGACACGCTTCCTCACAGCGGTCCATTTAACCTCTAAAAAGTCGAGCATATTACTCTGAATGAAGCGTAAGTGCAGCGCCGATGAATTATCACGAAGTGTCTAAAATCGTGGACACAACTGTTTTTGGACAGAAGGGAAAGAAAGCTTTAAATAATTCATGCGTCTGCACGGAGAGGAAATGTATTCCAAAGTTTCACCGTGTTATCGAAGGATATGTAAATGCTCAATCGGCGTTGACGTCGGATGACACTTCCTCGCCATCAGCAGAAGTGAAGCTGGTTGTTTTCAGCGAGACAGACGGTCCAAGGTCACCAGCTGGACGCGGGACGCCTCGCCCTTCAGTGTCCTTCACCCTCGACCTCCTCGCTGCTCAGCTTGGACGTGCAGCGGGAAGAGGACGGTGAGAGAAAGATGGAAGACATTGAGTCCTCACCGTTCGAGAGCACAACCCAACACACATTCACACTTCAATATTTTTTGGTGCGAATAATTATTTTGAAATAGAGATGAAAGATGGACGACGCCTCGCTGATGCGTTGGCGCCTCTTAGGGTCTTTGGGGAGGGGAAAGTGACACTGAAAGTAAAGTAGTCCTCAAGTTTAAAGCAACTGCTAAATAATAAACGTGGTTGAATTGGACGTCTCACGCTTCCTTCCTGACGGGTAAAGAAGTACATAGTCCCCTCCCCCGTGGGTTTGAGTGACGGCTGCTGGTGGCCCCCGGGCAGCGAGTCTTAAGCACACCGCTTTGAGCCCCAGAGGCCCCCGAGCGCCGGGCCACGCCAGCTGCTGCAGAGATGCACCCAGCAGGGGGCCGAGTCCACGCTGAGGGGCGGAGCATGCGCAGCTGGAGACCTTCATGTGTTGTAGCTCGCGTTGGTCTGCGTGCACCAGGGCGGGTGTGAGGACAGGGTCACCGGCGAGACAAGGAGGTTCAGGCGCTCGCTCCACACGCACGATACGATGAGACTTCAGCGGTCAGATCACGTCTGACATGTGACTTGACTTCTGGTATGAAATGAACACGTCTAAAAGTCCAAACCAAACATTCATTAGCGAACAACGACATTATCGTTCTGTTGATATAAAGGGAGGTCAGGTGCTCTTTAAAGCAGCTGCTAGCTATGGGGACTTTCTACTGAAGGACACTTCAAAGCCTCTTTACTTTGACTTGAGGAAATAAGTTTAGTCAGTACTTCTACTTTCACCAGAGTATTTTTAAACATGAGTATCTGTACTTCTACTTGAGTAAAGGACGTGTGTACTTCTACTTGAGTAAAGGATGTGTGTACTTCTACTTGAGGAAAGGATGTGTGTACTTCTACTTGAGGAAAGGATGTGTGTACTTCTACCTGAGGAAAGGATGTGTGTACTTCTACTTGAGGAAAGGATGTGTGTACTTCTACTTGAGGAGAGGATGTGTGTACTTCTACTTGAGGAAATGATGCGTTGTACTTCTACTTGAGGAAAGGATGTGTGTACTTCTACTTGAGGAAAGGATGTGTGTACTTCTACTTGAGGAAAGGATGTGTGTACTTCTACTTGAGGAGAGGATGTGTGTACTTCTACTTGAGGAAAGGATGTGTGTACTTCTACTTGAGGAAAGGATGTGTGTACTTCTACCTGAGGAAAGGATGTGTGTACTTCTACTTGAGGAAAGGATGTGTGTACTTCTACTTGAGGAGAGGATGTGTGTACTTCTACTTGAGGAAATGATGCGTGTACTTCTACTTGAGGAAAGGATGTGTGTACTTCTACTTGAGGAAAGGATGTGTGTACTTCTACTTGAGGAAAGGATGTGTGTACTTCTACTTGAGGAGAGGATGTGTGTACTTCTACTTGAGGAAAGGATGTGTGTACTTCTACTTGAGGAGAGGATGTGTGTACTTCTACTTGAGGAAATGATGCGTGTACTTCTACTTGAGGAAAGGATGTGTTTACTTCTACTTGAGTAAAGGATGTGTGTACTTCTACTTGAGGAGAGGATGTGTGTACTTCTACTTGAGGAAAGGATGTGTGTACTTCTACTTGAGGAAAGGATGTGTGTACTTCTACTTGAGGAGAGGATGTGTGTACTTCTACTTGATGAAAGGATGTGTGTACTTCTACTTGAGGAAAGGATGTGTGTACTTCTACTTGAGGAAAGGATGTGTGTACTTCTACTTGAGGAAAGGATGTGTGTACTTCTACTTGAGGAAAGGATGTGTGTACTTCTACTTGAGGAAAGGATGTGTGTACTTCTACTTGAGGAGAGGATGTGTGTACTTCTACTTGAGGAAATGATGCGTGTACTTCTACTTGAGGAAAGGATGTGTTTACTTCTATTTGAGTAAAGGATGTGTGTACTTCTACCTGAGGAAAGGATGTGTGTACTTCTACTTGAGGAGAGGATGTGTGTACTTCTACTTGAGGAAATGACGTGTGTACTTCTACTTGAGGAAAGGATGTGTGTACTTCTACTTGAGTAAAGGATGTGTGTACTTCTACTTGAGGAAATGACGTGTGTACTTCTACTTGAGTAAAGGATGTGTGTACTTCTACTTGAGGAGAGGATGTGTGTACTTCTACTTGAGGAAATGACGTGTGTACTTCTACTTGAGGAAAGGATGTGTGTACTTCTACTTGAGGAAAGGATGTGTGTACTTCTACTTGAGGAGAGGATGTGTGTACTTCTACTTGAGTAAAGGACGTGTGTACTTCTACCATCTCTGGTTAAAGTGACATATATATATATAGATATCTATGTATGATATATATATATAGTACATATATATATATTATATATATATATATATATATATGTAATTAAACAAATGTTTACCCCCCTTTCTCAGCAAAGAATCAGAGTTGCTTTTATTCATACACGGGACATGTCCCTCCGTCAGGGCCTTCAAGGTATTCAGAGAACACCCTGGAACACTCGGGTAAAACAAACACATGTAATTATATAAATAAAATGTATATCAAATGAATACATGAGAACGGTATCTGTGTCGTTGATCTGTAATATCACAGTTACGTTGATTTGTTTGTCCTTCTCGGACCATGCACTTCGCATTTCAGTGGTTTTGTGTTAGAAAAGAGAGCAACCAATCAGATCGTGTTCTGGGTCTCTGAGTAGAACATCCTTCACCAAGGTATTCTGCATCCTTGATCGAAGGCCCTGGCCGGTGCACTGAGTGAGACTGACAGCTTGATCAACCAATCAGATATTGACCTGTGGCCAATGGGCGTGTTCTTTCAGAGTTCCCCTCGGTTCCAGGGTGTTCTAGAAGGCCCGCTAGTTCACTGGCTCGAGACAGAGGATCTCTGAATGCGACGAAGCAATTCACGCCGTTTTATTGTTTGTAACGTTGAAATGTCGAGAGCAACAGGTGAAGAGGAAGTTGTTGCGGAATTGTTGTGAGTACCATTTTCAAGACGACAGTGAAAAGACGGACATTATAATGCCGCGGCGGGGTGGGTGTGTGTGTGTCTACAGACGGTCCAGTTGTCATGGACACGGTTCGCCACTGTCCCGCTGATACGCGTCGTTCCCTTCTAAGGACTTTGAGCAGATCAACTGGGTGCGTTTTGGTCCGTGTGCAGCGGCTGTCAGTGGATCGTGTTTAAAGTCTGCCATCACGAATGATAAGGCGTGTTGGCGAACACCACTCGCTGAATATAAAGCAGGCTGTCAATCCGGTCGCTGTGTGTCCAGATGTGGGCAATGATGGCTGTGTCCACTCCCTGCTCAGTGGGTGTTGTATTATTAATGCTTTAATTACAGAGTGAGTCAATAGTAAATCACATGGGGGAGAAAGATGCTCTCCTGGCCAACAAGTGCTCTCAAATCAGCTGTGTTATCTGCGTTCAAAGCCGATGCTCGTGGGATATTAAGTATCGCGCTGTGCATTGATTCCAAGTCCACAAATAGAAATATGTCCTGGTTTATTAAAGCGCTTATGTGTTGATCTGCATGCAGTCAATAAATCAGAATGCATTTGATAGTTTGTTCACGTCCGCAGGCCTCGTACACTGCCCCATTAACTCGCCCAATTAACAATAAATGGTTAATGAAATGGCTTCTGTGAGTATTGCTCCGCATATAAACCAGGGCGACGGGGGAAATGTGACTAACACATCCATTACTCTGACTTCTAATAGAAGCCGTGAGAAGTCCTTCCCGGGAATACACGATGTGAAGAGAGGTGCTCACGACTGGTTTTAACATCTGCATTTAAAGCAATATAAGAATATGTTAAGAATGAAATGTCTCCGCTGGATTAGGACACATTGTCCATGCGGTTGTCTTATCCTGTCATCATGGGTTTATCTACAAGAGGTTGCGTAAGAGTAGAGTCCTCACTAAAAGCATTGATTCAAATCACTTCTGCTTGTTCTAAAGCACTCGATGCTTCAAGAGCCAGGAGATATTTCCCACAATCCTCAGCGGCACTGTGAGTTTAATGCTAATTGGTGTGCAAACACCCTGAGCTAAGATGGTGAACACGGTTAATTGCAACCACATTTAGAAATGTCGTTGTTAGTAATTAGCTTGGAGCTGCTTATTCTTTTTGTTATGTATTGCACAGTATGTAGGTCTCTACTTTAAAGAGTCCTCTCCTGCTGATGTTCAGGTGTATATCAGTATGTAGTGTCTCTACTTTAAAGAGTCCTCTCCTGCTGATGTTCAGGTGTATATCAGATGTAGTGTCTACTTTAAAGAGTCCTCCTGCTGATGTTCAGTGTATATCGTATGTACGTCTCGACTTTAAAGAGTCCTCTCCTGCTGATGTTCAGGTGTATATCAGTATGTAGTGTCTCTACTTTAAAGAGTCCTCTCCTGCTGATGTTCAGGTGTATATCAGTATGTAGTGTCTCTACTTTAAAGAGTCCTCTCCTGCTGATGTTCAGGTGTATATCAGTATGTAGTGTCTCTACTTTAAAGAGTCCTCTCCTGCTGATGTTCAGGTGTATATCAGTATGTAGTGTCTCTACTTTAAAGAGTCCTCTCCTGCTGATGTTCAGGTGTATATCAGTATGTAGCGTCTCTACTTTAAAGAGTCCTCTCCTGCTGATGTTCAGGTGTATATCAGTATGTAGCGTCTCTACTTTAAAGAGTCCTCTCCTGCTGATGTTCAGGTGTATATCAGTATGTAGTGTCTCTACTTTAAAGAGTCCTCTCCTGCTGATGTTCAGGTGTATATCAGTATGTAGTGTCTCTACTTTAAAGAGTCCTCTCCTGCTGATGTTCAGGTGTATATCAGTATGTAGTGTCTCTACTTTAAAGAGTCCTCTCCTGCTGATGTTCAGGTGTATATCAGTATGTAGTGTCTCTACTTTAAAGAGTCCTCTCCTGCTGATGTTCAGGTGTATATCAGTATGTAGTGTCTCTACTTTAAAGAGTCCTCTCCTGCTGATGTTCAGGTGTATATCAGTATGTAGTGTCTCTACTTTAAAGAGTCCTCTCCTGCTGATGTTCAGGTGTATATCAGTATGTAGTGTCTCTACTTTAAAGAGTCCTCTCCTGCTGATGTTCAGGTGTATATCAGTATGTAGTGTCTCTACTTTAAAGAGTCCTCTCCTGCTGATGTTCAGGTGTATATCAGTATGTAGCGTCTCTACTTTAAAGAGTCCTCTCCTGCTGATGTTCAGGTGTATATCAGTATGTAGCGTCTCTACTTTAAAGAGTCCTCTCCTGCTGATGTTCAGGTGTATATCAGTATGTAGTGTCTCTACTTTAAAGAGTCCTCTCCTGCTGATGTTCAGGTGTATATCAGTATGTAGTGTCTCTACTTTAAAGAGTCCTCTCCTGCTGATGTTCAGGTGTATATCAGTATGTAGTGTCTCTACTTTAAAGAGTCCTCTCCTGCTGATGTTCAGGTGTATATCAGTATGTAGTGTCTCTACTTTAAAGAGTCCTCTCCTGCTGATGTTCAGGTGTATATCAGTATGTAGTGTCTCTACTTTAAAGAGTCCTCTCCTGCTGATGTTCAGGTGTATATCAGTATGTAGTGTCTCTACTTTAAAGAGTCCTCTCCTGCTGATGTTCAGGTGTATATCAGTATGTAGTGTCTCTACTTTAAAGAGTCCTCTCCTGCTGATGTTCAGGTGTATATCAGTATGTAGTGTCTCTACTTTAAAGAGTCCTCTCCTGCTGATGTTCAGGTGTATATCAGTATGTAGTGTCTCTACTTTAAAGAGTCCTCTCCTGCTGATGTTCAGGTGTATATCAGTATGTAGTGTCTCTACTTTAAAGAGTCCTCTCCTGCTGATGTTCAGGTGTATATCAGTATGTAGTGTCTCTACTTTAAAGAGTCCTCTCCTGCTGATGTTCAGGTGTATATCAGTATGTAGTGTCTCTACTTTAAAGAGTCCTCTCCTGCTGATGTTCAGGTGTATATCAGTATGTAGTGTCTCTACTTTAAAGAGTCCTCTCCTGCTGATGTTCAGGTGTATATCAGTATGTAGTGTCTCTACTTTAAAGAGTCCTCTCCTGCTGATGTTCAGGTGTATATCAGTACGTAGTGTCTCTACTTTAAAGAGTCCTCTCCTGCTGATGTTCAGGTGTATATCAGTATGTAGTGTCTCTACTTTAAAGAGTCCTCTCCTGCTGATGTTCAGGTGTATATCAGTATGTAGTGTCTCTACTTTAAAGAGTCCTCTCCTGCTGATGTTCAGGTGTATATCAGTATGTAGTGTCTCTACTTTAAAGAGTCCTCTCCTGCTGATGTTCAGGTGTATATCAGTATGTAGTGTCTCTACTTTAAAGAGTCCTCTCCTGCTGATGTTCAGGTGTATATCAGTACGTAGTGTCTCTACTTTAAAGAGTCCTCTCCTGCTGATGTTCAGGTGTATATCAGTACGTAGTGTCTCTACTTTAAAGAGTCCTCTCCTGCTGATGTTCAGGTGTATATCAGTATGTAGTGTCTCTACTTTAAAGAGTCCTCTCCTGCTGATGTTCAGGTGTATATCAGTATGTAGTGTCTCTACTTTAAAGAGTCCTCTCCTGCTGATGTTCAGGTGTATATCAGTATGTAGTGTCTCTACTTTAAAGAGTCCTCTCCTGCTGATGTTCAGGTGTATATCAGTATGTAGTGTCTCTACTTTAAAGAGTCCTCTCCTGCTGATGTCAGGTGTATATCAGTACGTAGTGTCTCTACTTTAAAGAGTCCTCTCCTGCTGATGTTCAGGTGTATATCAGTACGTAGTGTCTCTACTTTAAAGAGTCCTCTCCTGCTGATGTTCAGGTGTATATCAGTATGTAGTGTCTCTACTTTAAAGAGTCCTCTCCTGCTGATGTTCAGGTGTATATCAGTATGTAGTGTCTCTACTTTAAAGAGTCCTCTCCTGCTGATGTTCAGGTGTATATCAGTGTGTAGTGTCTCTACTTTAAAGAGTCCTGTCCTGCTGATGTTGAGGTGTATATCAGTATGTAGTGTCTCTACTTTAAAGAGTCCTCTCCTGCTGATGTTCAGGTGTATATCAGTATGTAGTGTCTCTACTTTAAAGAGTCCTGTCCTGCTGATGTTCAGGTGTATATCAGTATGTAGTGTCTCTACTTTAAAGAGTCCTCTCCTGCTGATGTTCAGGTGTATATCAGTATGTAGTGTCTCTACTTTAAAGAGTCCTCTCCTGCTGATGTTCAGGTGTATATCAGTGTGTAGTGTCTCTACTTTAAAGAGTCCTGTCCTGCTGATGTTCAGGTGTATATCAGTATGTAGTGTCTCTACTTTAAAGAGTCCTCTCCTGCTGATGTTCAGGTGTATATCAGTATGTAGTGTCTCTACTTTAAAGAGTCCTCTCCTGCTGATGTTGAGGTGTATATCAGTGTGTAGTGTCTCTACTTTAAAGAGTCCTCTCCTGCTGATGTTCAGGTGTATATCAGTATGTAGTGTCTCTACTTTAAAGAGTCCTCTCCTGCTGATGTTCAGGTGTATATCAGTATGTAGTGTCTCTACTTTAAAGAGTCCTCTCCTGCTGATGTTCAGGTGTATATCAGTACGTAGTGTCTCTACTTTAAAGAGTCCTCTCCTGCTGATGTTCAGGTGTATATCAGTGTGTAGTGTCTCTACTTTAAAGAGTCCTCTCCTGCTGATGTTCAGGTGTATATCAGTATGTAGTGTCTCTACTTTAAAGAGTCCTCTCCTGCTGATGTTCAGGTGTATATCAGTATGTAGTGTCTCTACTTTAAAGAGTCCTCTCCTGCTGATGTTCAGGTGTATATCAGTATGTAGTGTCTCTACTTTAAAGAGTCCTCTCCTGCTGATGTTCAGGTGTATATCAGTATGTAGTGTCTCTACTTTAAAGAGTCCTCTCCTGCTGATGTTCAGGTGTATATCAGTATGTAGTGTCTCTACTTTAAAGAGTCCTCTCCTGCTGATGTTCAGGTGTATATCAGTATGTAGTGTCTCTACTTTAAAGAGTCCTCTCCTGCTGATGTTCAGGTGTATATCAGTATGTAGTGTCTCTACTTTAAAGAGTCCTCTCCTGCTGATGTTCAGGTGTATATCAGTATGTAGTGTCTCTACTTTAAAGAGTCCTCTCCTGCTGATGTTCAGGTGTATATCAGTAAGTAGTGCAGATGGACGCCTTTGACTTCAACATTTAAAAACAAATGGACGATGTTGGGTCCACCACCTGCCCACAAACCCCCCCGTCAAATTGTCCCACCCACATTGAGGATGCTTCCTCCGGCCATGGTTGCCGTGGCGACAGAAAGACAGTTTTCACACCCCGCTTCATACATCAAGTGTGAAAGTGCTGCACCGCTGGTTGTTGATGTGCTCTCGTTCCGGCGGTCTCTCCCGTGAATCCCACGTAAACACGAACGCAGCCGATAGGAAATGGGTTTATTTATCTTTTACTTTTTGCATCTGCTAATCTGTTCTGAGGTTCGTAAGATAAACGATGGCTACCGGCACACATCCTCAGATCACGTGAGGTGAGCTTTGATACGTTGTTCTCTATTGCGGGAGATTAGAAGCGACCGTTGTGAGAGAGCGGTAATTGATACGGCGGGGCTGGTTAGATTTAAACAATAAGTCGACGCGCTCCCGGCTTCGAGGAAGAGACGGACAATTTAACTTGATGCAAATCAAAGTAAAGTAATTACGTATTTCATTACCTGTAATGAAGCGGAGGGTGATCCCAACACCAACTGGGTTCCAGTGAAGCGCCTTGAAAGATAGACGTGATTTGTATGGAGCTAAACCACAGCAACGTGTCGATATGAGAACTTTGTAACGTGTATATTAAAGCAAGCCTTACCGACTGGCATGTTACATCCGTACCCATGGATACGCACAAACACAAACGGTGCAACGTGCGTTCCAGTCCAGGCTCAGACTTCGTCCTAGTCTTCCGTCCGACTTCGTGGACTCTCCCGTTGAGATACGAGCGGCTCGGGCTCAGAGCCTGCTTTGGGTCCCGGGCGATGTTGCTGGACAGCTGTGTTTCGCTCTCCTGAGGTGTGCGGTCGTCTCGGGAATCGTCTCCACACTCGGCCGCTTCCTGAGAGACGAGCCGCACACCTTCTCCGACTCGCCTTAAGGCCGCCTGACCGACGTGTGGCGGCGTACACACACTCGCTCCTCCATCCCGCTCGGCAGGGGGGGATCCAATTACCTGAGCTTTGAGGGGAAATGCCGGCATGGTTAGCGCACGCACACACACACACACACACACACACACACACACACACACACACACACACACACAGGCACCCAGGAGACAGACAGACAGACGCATGCTTTTCCCTGTCTCACTCACACACACACACCGGCACCCAGGCGACATATGCATGCTTTTCCCCGTCACACACACTCCACATGCAGAGTTATTTATGCAATCGCTCAGTGTGTGTGTGTGTGTGTGTGTGTGTGTGTGTGTGTGTGTGTGTGTGTGTGTGTGTGTGTGTGTGTGTGTGTGTGTGTGTGTGTGTGTGTGTGTGTGTGTGTGTGTGTGTGTGTGTGTGTGTGTGTGTGTGTGTGTGTGTGTGTGTGTGTGTGTGTGTGTGTGTGTGTGTGGTGTGTGTGTGTGTGTGTGTGTGTGTGTGTGTGTGTGTGTGTTCTGAAGTGCCCTTAAAACAGGACGGACCTTTCCTTTTCCTCCGATATGTCCGCATGGTGATTGAATGTTGTCCATCTGACATATCGTGGAAGTCTCGTCTCCTCTAGGAAACACTCACTGACCGCTACGTCCCGTGCCTCTTTGCTCACGAGAGGGTTCTCAGGCAGACGGGGAGCTCGTTTTCTCGCGGCAGCACACGCCTAGTCTTCTTCCGAATGGAGGAGACATTGAAACATCTTTGCCGACTGTCAGCGAGGCCACGGCGCGATGAGTCCGAGGGGTGACAGAAGCCCTTAATGCGATGGTTCCAACACGTTTGGACCGCGGACAGTTAGTCATCCGTTCGTCGAGCAGTTAAACGTGCTCTTGGAAACGAGAGGGATGTGGTTTTCATATTGGAGCTTTGGGTCCGCGGGGGAGCGGCCTTTAAATCATCCGGCACAGAGCTCTGTTCTGGCACAGAAGAAGAGTTCTGATGCGTAACGTCGGCACCACACAGGAACCACTGAACATCAGTGAGCTGCTTTTCAAAATAAAATAACTATAAAACCAACATTTTATTTTGAAGTTGTTCAATTATCTTTTAAATGGAGTTGTTTTTAAACATTGTTAGCATGTAAGCATACTTGGAAGCATTTACGTCAACAGTGAACATTGAAGGTTATACGTCAAATTAAGTGTTTAACATCTGTTTGTACACTTGGCTTTAATCATACACTTGGAAGCACACTAAGAACTCGTGGATGCTTCTCTGTGTTCTTGTAGCTTCTAAGATGACGTGGTCATTGTGACGTCGATGTGTGTGTTTCCCTGTGAGGGTGCGCTGGGTTTATGGACCCTGCCCTCCCTCTGGGACCTTCATCAGTGAACCCCCGTCCCCCAGAGGTCCAATTAGGACAGTCAATCAAGAGTGCTTGTGTGTGTGTGTGTGTGTGTGGCTTCTCCTCCACTTTACTAATTGCTCTGAGTACTAGATACGACTGTAATTACAAGAAAATAGCTGGCCGTGTCAGTCCTCGGTTCTGAGGACTCTTTTGTCGACCCGATGCCATCGTGCAGAAGCCAAAACATCCGGCCTGTTCCCGCGGACGCACGGGAATCATGCCCTCTTTGTTTATGGACATGTGTGTCCTTCGTTGGCGCTGATTGAGACGTTGTTTGCAACATGTTTTGCAATCAATGGGACATTTAAAGATGACGGGAACATGTTGAGAGAAACACACGTGTAAAGAAAGCATCAACAAAGGAAATGAATGGTGTCGCGTTAGATATCTTAAGCTTCGATAAAGAAGGAAGCATCGGCTAAGATACCGGTCTGATGCTCAGGATAGCTCTCGCACACGTTGACATGCTCGATAAGAAGTGCATCCTATTCATAAAGCCATTGAGATGGATGGATGTGTAAAGTTGTTTTAAGATAATATCTACTTTATCTAATATCTACGTTTCTCAATCTCGAGGACACTGGCTTCCAAGCCAACATTTCAAGGATGCTACGTCATCGAGTGCCGCCGCAGGACTGTTCAAATCTCCGGCGTACTTGGAATTCCACCGAGGCCGCGTCCTTGGTTTGGGGGTAATTTCGAGGCTGCACATGGGTAGACTTCGCGTCCTTAAAATCCCCACAATGCTTTGCGCACGGACCAATTTCCCCCAAATCTGTGGCGGAAAATGCAAGGCGGGGCCTCTCATGTGACGCACACTTGCTCGCCTGTTCCACTCTTCGTTTTCCGAATGCCACGAAGGATTCTTGCCTCGCTTCTGAAGCAAGTGACTCGGAAGACATGTGCTACCAAGCAAGCGTACTCGTGATTGAGAAATGGACAGACTGTATAGTGTAGTGGTGCACGATAATTATCGGTCCGATATTAGGAATTATGACGTCATCCCGATAAACCCGATAAAAGTATTAATAGCCCCGATAATATTCAATATATTATATTAACACATATATTTGTATTAACACATGCAGAAGTTCCACGAGGAGGGGAGAAGGCCACGAGCTATAATACTTCCAGATCAGTCGCCTGAAACATCGCCATGGCTACGGTGGTGTGTTCAAAGCGCACGAAGATGCCTGCGCTGCTAAACTAGCGGCGAACCCAAAGCCAGCTGCAAAGGCACCGGGCTTTCACCTCTCCACGAGGCTTTGGAGAAAGGCAAGAAGTTTATTTGGGAAAATAAATCTGGTCACTTTGAAGTGACGATTCATTCCAATGCGTTGCATCCTCAATTTTCTATATTACTGCACATGGCTTATTTTGTCATCAATGCATACATGCAGTAAATACATATGAACTCTCTTTTTATTATTTAGAAAGTGCTTCAGAAATCAATAACATAAATGTCTTGACATTAATTTATAAACCAAAATAAATGAATTGTATAGGTCTAGCCTCCGTGTGTGAAGTTGTTCCATCCTCAGAAACAAAAAGCTAATGCTCCTGCAGTCGAGCTGCAGCTTCTAGCCACGGCCTTCTAAGGAAGGACACTGAAGGTCCTGAATGAGGCCTCACACACAGTCTGAGTCTGAACACAGCAGACAACAGGAGGATTTACAACTAAAATAGTGCATGTGGGTGCACACTCACATTCTCTGTCTCACTGTTACATAAATCCCATGCATGTATGAGACTAAGTTAGCTTCATTATATCTCAGTGATTCAGTGAATAACAAAGTTTCTATCGGGTCACTGTCAGCCTGTCACTCATTATTTTCAGGGAGGGGGCGGGGCTTGGAGGAACGGAGGAGACGTGATCGCGGAAGCTTTTTTCTCCTGCCTTCACAAACTTTACACGTATATCGTCGTAAATTGCTAGAGGACATTCATACTCTGCAATCCAAGACTTCATTACATCCACCAGAAACCTGACATGATTGTAACTTTTACAACTTTTGAAAAACATAAATCCCTGTCTGTGTCTCTGACCGCAGCGACACGGAGTGATTGAGAGCGGGTCCTTCTGCTGCTGGTTCTGGACTGGTGTTCTGGTGTTGGTGGATAAAGCAGACTGCTCCGTGTTGCTGTGCCGCTGTCACGTCTGCTCCCTGATCTCTGCGTCACCGACCGATTTGATATTAAAGTGACAGAAAAAACGTTATAGTAAAGCCGCGGCCGGAAAATCAGGAAGCAACGTTACTACTCTATAACCGATTATCTTCCGTCACTGCATCGAGACCGAATCGTCCACGTCCGCATCGCAATGCATCGTAAAACGATTATTTTCAACACCCCTAATACACACACACACACACACACACACACATATACACATACATACACACACATATACACATACATACACACACACACACACACACACACACACACACACACACACACACACGTACACAGCTCAGAGATGACCATGTCACACACACACACATACACATACACACACACACAGACAGACAGACAGACAGACAGACACAGACATACACACACACACACACACACACACACAGCTCAGAGATGACCATGTCACTCACTCTCACACACACACACACACACACACACACACACACACACACACACACACACACACACAGCTCAGAGATGACCATGTCACTCACTCTCACACACACGCACACACACACACACACACACACACACACACCACACACACACACACACACACGTACACAGCTCAGAGATGACCATGTCACACGCACACACACACACACACACACACACACAGCTCAGAGATGACCATGTCACTCACTCTCATACACACACACACAGCTCAGAGATGACCATGTCACTCACTCTCACACACACACACACACACACACACACACACACACACACCCCAACGTAGACGGGAGGGTTTCCTTTTGGGACGATCCATCAGTGGGTTAGGGTTGGAGAGAACATTAGACGAGCGAGATGACAACGGCTTCTGAGACGGATGAACGTGCCGGGCGCTGTGAAAGGAGACGCTCACATCCATCCCTCCATCCTCGTCAGCATGGCCCACACACACACACGCACACACACACACGCTCTCCATGTACATTGTCATGCGTCTTCACTTGTGAAATCACCGTACTGTCTTCTGACTGTCTTGTACCCCCTATATCTCTAAATCCAAAGCACACACACTCTCACACACACACTCTCAAACACCAGCATGGGAGACAGAAGGGTTTCGTCACATCCTGTTGACATTGTCATCGGCACTCGGAGTAATTTATGTAAGGTCAGCTCGCTCCCAGCGCACCGGGCCAGAACACAGTGAAAGCAAACAGAGGGAGAAACTGAACCAATTGCTTTTTTAAATTGCTCAGACAAAGGGCCTCCGTGTTGCTCTATTAGGACGGGGTGCAAACTGCAGCAGTGTGACTAAATCTAATGGGAATAACCAATGGCATCTGCTTGGAACCAGTTCGATCTGGATGGAGAACAGGAGCGCTGCATGGAGCTGGCTCTCACCACCTCCAAAGCACTTTGTGTTCAGGCTGCAAGGTGGGAGGAGTCTAAAAGTATCGAAACATTTTAATTGTAATCGCGATAACGGTACGTCCCCACGGCAGCTGTACGGTACGTCCACACGGCAACTTCACGGTACGTCCACACGGCAGCTTCACGGTACGTCCACACGGCAGCTTTACGGTACGTCCACACGGCAGCTTCACGGTACGTCCACACGGCAGCTTCACGGTACGTCCACACGGCAGCTTAACGGTACGTCCGCACGGCAGCTTTAAGGTACGTCCGCACGGCAGCTTTACGGTACGTCCACACGGCAGCTTCACGGTACGTCCACACGGCAGCTTCACGGTACGTCCACACGGCAGCTTTACGGTACGTCCACACGGCAGCTTAACGGTACGTCCGCACGGCAGCTTTAAGGTACGTCCGCACGGCAGCTTGACGGTACACGGCAGCTTTACGGTACGTCCACACGGCAGCTTTACGGTACGTCCACACGGCAGCTTGACGGTACGTCCACACGGCAGCTTGACGGTACGTCCACACGGCAGCTTGACGGTACGTCCACACGGCAGCTTGACGGTACGTCCACACGGCAGCTTGACGGTACGTCCACACGGCAGCTTTACGGTACGTCCACACGGCAGCTTGACGGTACGTCCACACGGCAGCTTGACGGTACGTCCACACGGCAGCTTGACGGTACGTCCACACGCAGCTTGACGTTACGTCCACACGGCAGCTTGACGTTACGTCCACACGGCAGCTTGACGGTACGTCCACACGGCAGCTTTACGGTACGTCCACACGGCAGCTTTACGGTACGTCCACACGGCAGCTTTACGGTACGTCCACACGGCAGCTTTACGGTACGTCCACACGGCAGCTTGACGGTACGTCCACACGGCAGCTTTACGGTACGTCCACACGGCAGCTTGACGGTACGTCCACACGGCAGCTTCACGGTACGTCCACACGGCAGCTTTAGACGAATCTTTCCAACGCTTCTCGGCCCGTTGACTTTGAATGGGGGTGACGTCACTTTGCCTCGCTTTTCGCCGCACTGCATTGTGGGGGAGCGAAGCGAAGATTTCCAGGATTCAAAAGTTGAGCAATAATCACTTTTGAAGCTGAGCTGGAAGCGCCAGCCAATCAAACACGTTTATGCAAATCTGACAGTAGAAGCGCTAGCCAATCAAACCGCGTGTGAGCAGGGAGAACCAGACCGCAGTTCATTTCCTCATATTCCAAACGAGAAGTTACGGTAGCTAATCACCCGGTTCTTTACGACCAGAACTATTACCGGGATACGAACCGGAGGAACCAGCATGGAGGGAGGGGGCAGAGGCAGAGGGGGAAACTGGGTAGGGTTTCGCCTGTTTGGGGAGTTTATATATATATATATATTGCTCGCATAAAATCCCCGGGGTTTTTGCTTTGTATGTCGGGGGCGGGAGATTCATGTGATTGGTTGTTGCTCGCAAAAAATCCCCAAGCTGTCAGACACGCCCAGCTCCAAGACTTTTGAAAAGCTGCTGTGTGGACGTACCGTTACGATGATGGCGTGCAACGACTACGAAAACAACGTAATCGAAATAAAACGATTATTTGTTTCTTATTCTTAAAGTTCACGGTAATCAACTGTTAAAAAAATACTGCTGACATTTTTCTTTCTCCAATAAATGGAGGTTTTCAAAGTCAATGAATAATCGAGATTATGATCTTCGCCCTAATCGAGCAGCCCTGGTTCCATCACGCTCTGTGGGATGTTTTAATGCCCTGAGGCCACCTTGCCCATGCCTCCTCTCCACCTTGCCCATGCCTCCTCTCCACCTTGCCCATGCCTCCTCTCCACCTTGCCCATGCCTCCTCTCCACCTTGCCCATGCCTCCTCTCCACCTTGCCCATGCCTCCTCTCATGACAACAGAAGACGGGTTGTTGTTCCATTCTGAGGAGCCGGTCTCCTCTATTAGGGAGAGGGAGGGAGAGAAAGAGAGAGAGAGGGAGAGAAAGAGAGAGCGAGAGAGAGAGAGCGCGAGAGAAAGAAAGAGGGAGAGAAAGAGAGAGCGAGAGAGAGAGAGCGCGAGAGAAAGAAAGAGCAAGAGAGAGAGAGCGCGAGAGAGAGAGCGAGAGAGAGAGAGAGAGAGAGAGAGCGCGAGAGAGAGAGAGAGCGCGAGAGAGAGAGAGCGAGAGAGAGAGAGAGCGAGCGAGGAAGTGAGAGAGAGCGAGCGAGGAAGTGAGAGAGAGAGAGAGAGCGAAAGAGAGCGAGAGAGAGCGAGAGAGAGAGAGAGCGAGAGAGAGAGAGAGAGCGAGAAAGAGAGAAAGAGAGAGAGAGAGCGAAAGAGAGCGAGAGAGAGAGAGAGCGAAAGAGAGCGAGAGAGAGAGAGAGCGAAAGAGAGCGAGAGAGAGCGAAAGAGAGCGAGAGAGAGAGAGCGAAAGAGAGCGAGAGAGCGAGAGAGAGAGAGCGAGCGAGGAAGTGAGAGAGAGAGAGCGAGCGAGGAAGTGAGAGAGAGAGAGCGAGAGAGAGAGAGAGAGAGAAAGCGAGAGAGAGAGAGAGAGAGAGCGAGAGAGAGAGAGAGCGAGAGAGAGCGAGAGAGAGAGCGAGAGAGAGAGAGCGAGAGAGAGAGAGAGAGAGAGAGAGCGAGCGAGAGAGAGAGGGAGAGAGAGAGCGAGCGAGAGAGAGAGAGCGAGAGAGCGAGCGAGAGAGAGAGAGCGAGAGAGCGAGCGAGAGAGAGCGAGAGAGCGAGGGAGAGCGAGAGAGAGCGAGAGAGACATTTTACAGCGATGGAAAATGACCAAACGGATTTAAAATGCATCCCCGGGACAAAAGACTCAATAGACCAGCATGCATTGCAGCAAGTGTGTCTCGCGCAGCAAAGAGACCGACTCGATCAATGTCTCTCACCGAGGAGCGGTGTACGACGTTAACGTGCAATCAGCATTAAACCCGTATTATATTCATGACCCATTGCATCGTGTGTGAAGTGCACGTGGAGTTCACGGCACGCTTCATTTCATTGGACATTCACCTTCTTATCCCGAGACAACTTCTTTTGACTCGAATCCAGCCCTTTGAATGGCTCGACCTTTTCCCACACAGGTGAGGGTGCTGGCGTTACTACGGCAACTTCCAGTGACTGCTCTAATTTACGACTTTACTCTCCGCGTGCTGGGACGATGGAAGCCGCATGTCTTTTGCTGTGATATGTTTCTAACACACACGCTGATGTACGCACTCTGGAGGTTCACTTTAAGTCCTCAATGCCGTTGTTATGCTCCCCGCTTGTATGTACATCTGATTATCATTTATGTATGCTTAAGTGCACAGCGCACCTCCCTCCCTGACTGTGTGTGTGTGTGTGTGTGTGTGTGTGTGGGGGCTTCATGTTCACTTGACCTCATGCTGTAAACACCACATGTTTCTCACTTTAATTACCCGTTCCCAACTCAACACTTTTCTCTCATTAGCGACGATGGCGTGATTGTAAATAATTACCGTGTGTTATGAGGCGTGCGTCGGCGTGCCCTCGATGAATGCAGCACGTATTTCGATGTGTTCTCGGGGCTTCTACTCGATAGAGATACAAGATACGAAACATAGACCGTTGAAGGATCATTCAAATGGCAAGGACGGGTTTCATGGTTTCAAATGGCTTCTCTCTTTCGGGATGCTTCACAAACCTGATGGATATTTGGCTTTTGGACAGATTTGTTTAGCTGAGGCTATAGGAAAGGAGGCTATAGGAAAGGAGGCTATAGGAAAGGAGGCTATAGGAAAGGCGGCTATAGGAAAGGAGGCTATAGGAAAGGAGGCTATAGGAAAGGCGGCTATAGGAAAGGAGGCTATAGGAAAGGAGGCTATAGGAAAGGCGGCTAGAGGCTATAGGAAAGGCGGCTAGAGGCTATAGGAAAGGAGGCTATAGGAAAGGCGGCTATAGGAAAGGAGGCTATAGGAAAGGCGGCGGCTATAGGAAAGGAGGCTATAGGAAAGGCGGCGGCTATAGGAAAGGCGGCGGCTATAGGAAAGGCGGCGGCTATAGGAAAGGCGGCTAGAGGCTATAGGAAAGGCGGCTATAGGAAAGGCGGCTATAGGAAAGGAGGCTATAGGAAAGGCGGCTATAGGAAAGGAGGCTATTGGAAAGGAGGCTATAGGAAAGGCGGCTATAGGAAAGGAGGCTATAGGAAAGGAGGCTATAGGAAAGGCGGCTATAGGAAAGGCGGCTATAGGAAAGGAGGCTATAGGAAAGGCGGCTATAGGAAAGGAGGCTATAGGAAAGGCGGCGGCTATTGGAAAGGCGGCGGCTATAGGAAAGGCGGCGGCTATAGGAAAGGCGGCGCTATAGGAAAGGCGGCTAGAGGCTATAGGAAAGGCGGCTATAGGAAAGGCGGCTATAGGAAAGGCGGCTATAGGAAAGGAGGCTATAGGAAAGGCGGCTATAGGAAAGGCGGCTATAGGAAAGGAGGCTATAGGAAAGGCGGCGGCTATAGGAAAGGCGGCTATAGGAAAGGAGGCTATAGGAAAGGCGGCTATAGGAAAGGAGGCTATAGGAAAGGCGGCTATAGGAAAGGAGGCTATAGGAAAGGAGGCTATAGGAAAGGCGGCGGCTATAGGAAAGGCGGCGGCTATAGGAAAGGCGGCTAGAGGCTATAGGAAAGGCGGCTATAGGAAAGGCGGCTATAGGAAAGGAGGCTATAGGAAAGGAGGCTATAGGAAAGGCTTGATAAAACCCACATCACATTCTGCATGTGACCTATATTTCGTGGCCTAAGGAGAAGGCATCATGTCACACATGCAGAGAGCGAGGCCACGAGCAAACATCTCCAGCACTGAAATATTTATTGGGACAGTTCCCAGCATCCCGCCTCTGAACGGAGGACGAGGAAGGGGTCTTTGGGTCGGTTTGAGACAGATTTAGATTTGTGTTATTTCCAGCTGCAGCATCGATAACGTTCGTGATACTTTGAAACACGTTTAAATGATTACTCGTGACATCATGTGTTGTTCCCCGTCCCCGCGTAGCTCGTCGGCGTTTGCAAAGTATCTGAAACGCCAAACTGAAGCGGCGCAATAGTCGTCTCTGGTCACAGCAGATGTATCGAATGACGCGTTATCATCAATTACTTTGCAGCAGCTGACAAAAGAACAAAGACGCGGGCGCAGTCAGAGGAGGCATGAGAGAAAATCAACAATCCTCCAATCAAGCGTTTCATTCAGCGGGAAGGAAACGAGGCAAGGAGACGCAGCCGTCGAGGAACAGCTGAGAGAACTGATTTCCTCCTGCTCGCTCCGACCGTCCTCCCTCCCGCGGGTCCTGGCTGCTCGATAACCTTCAAAGTGTCCCGTTTCCTCCTCTCTGGGTATCATAGCGCCCCCCCCCCGATGTTGGCTTTGTGCAGGAGGACCCCCCCGCGGTGCTCCCGTGCCCCGTCCACGGCCTTCTTCGGGCGGGACTTCAATGGAAGCTTGTAATCCTGCGCTGCTTGTTTGGCCCCACTCTCCCTCGGAGGGACACTTGACGGTGCAGGGTGACGGCGAGGACGCCTGGCTCCCCTCGCTTTGCACCCCGCTCGCACGTGGAGGTCTCTGGGTGCAGGCAACGTGTTCATGGAGGGGGACACGTCGCTGATATTCATTAACGAGCACTTGTTGTACTTCAGGCTTTGTTTTTGTAACTACCGTGACTACCATGCTAAAAAGGTCCTTTACCTGCACACACACACACACACACACATGCACACACACGCACGCACACGCACACACTTACGCATGCACACACACGCACACTCACAAACGCACGCACACGCACACGCACACACACTTACGCACGCACACACACGCACACTTACGCACGCACACTTACACACGCACGCACACACTACGCACGCACACACACGCACACTCACAGACACACACAGACACACACACACAGACACCCACACACACAGACACCCACACACACACACACACACACACACACACACACAGACACACACACCCACTCAGACACACACACACTCAGACACACACACACTCAGACACACCCACACACAGACACACACACTCTCTCACACTCACAGACACACACACACACACTCACACACACTCACACACACACGTACACGCACACACACACACACACTCAGACACACACACACTCAGACACACACCCTCGGACACACACACACACACTCAGACACACACACACACACACCCTCGGACACACACACACACACACGCACACACGCAGACACACACACACACACACACACACACACGAAAGCATAAAAGCGACCCTTTGACGCCTCACGGTACGTCGGGGTTATCTCGTGTTCGAGTGGATTTACCGGACGGAACATTCCGTGGATTATCAACGTTCAGTAACACACGCGAATAACTGGAGCAGCGTATTAATACACATTTGCACAAGCTTCATTTCACTCCCCGCTCGTGTGCACTTAAAGGAAAGCATACATGTTAAGGAGCCTCACACACACACACTGAGAGCGCCTGCCTCGGGGTTTGATGAGCTGTTTGCTGAAGCCTCGCCGCGCACGGGCGAGCAGCAGATTAGCGTTGACAGATACTTCTCGCCGTCTTTTTCCGGGGCGAAGACGGGCTTTCATCTCCGAACACTCCTCCTCGCTAATGTTGGCGTTAGCGTGGCTCTGCGACCCCTCTGAACGCGCCGAGTGTCAAGGCGCCATCGCTACAGTCTCCGTAATCGAATATTATTTTTAAAATCGATAAAAAATGTTTTGGCTTAGTTTCAACCAAAATATATATAAATATATATATGCTAGTAATAGTATTAATAATTGTAAATGGTCATTGGTCACACCACCAGTTTGTTTTCCTGTACACACCGACCCCGCCCCCCCCCCTCTCCCTCACACGTGCGACTAACGATGAACAAAGCGGCAGGTTTCCTCGTGGAACTACTTTGAACTTACAAGTCCAAAGGAAGTTAAATGCAGACGGGTCGGTCGAATAATCGATTATTCGCCAGGGCTGCCGAATAATCGATGTTGATCATGGTCAGTTTCTGGCAACCCTAGTATCTTCTTATATAACCATGTTGAGGTCATTCTTCTTCTGTGGTTCCCCCTCACGTCTGTGTTCCTCTCCTTCCTCCCTTGGGGTATCTTGAAGCTACATGCACGTCTTCATGCGTTGATCCAGAAGGAGGAGGTTCCGTAATCCCTCTTTCCCCTCCACCAGTATGTGTCAAATGGATCGCATTACATCCATTATGCTAAACGGAGTGTGCATTACATGTGATGCGAACGAGCGCTTTCATTTAGCAGCTGCGTAAATGTCAAATCCAACCTGTCACCGGCTCTAATAAAAGGTAATCACGTCTGTCTTCGACCAGCTTCTATTAATGCAGACGGTTGTAACTCTGCTTCAAGTCGTGAGTCGTATTATCTGTTATAATAATAATGTGGCACTGAAGTCAAGGCGCTCGATTGTTTTACAGCCGTCCGCAAAACACTGTAACGGCAGAACGCCACTTAATTCTTCTCACCTTGATTTACCCGCGACTCCATCCCGCCGGCTCTCAGCCTAATGGCGTCTCCATGCACTCTATCCCATTAGCTTTAATGCTTCTCTAATTGTGTGCATTTAATACAAATCAGAGGGAGGACAAGTGCAAAGACAGCCCTGCGAGAACGGACGTCAAATATCCACATTCTTTCAGAGCGCTTAGCAGGGGTGTCAAACTCAAGGCCCGGGGGCCACATCCGGCCCGCGACTTCATTTTCCGTGGCCCCACAAGAGCTTGCAAATAATATAATGTTTATGATACGGTTACATGCTACAGAAGCACGTTGCCCATAAACTACATGTCCCACAATGCATCTCAAATATGACTTTTCTCAGAATTTGCCTTTTTTTCTTCAAAATATACATTTTTTCATAGAATTCCTTTTTCTCAGAATTAGATTTTTATTTCAAAATGATTCTCCTATTTATTTTTTCTCCAGAATGTGGCTTTTCTTTTTAAATCATTTTGGGACATACACACTGAAGACACTTGCCCTCGACTTCTGCTTTCAGACGTAGTTAATTATGAAGTTATTACCCTATCCGATGATAATCCAAAGCAGAGGCAATGAGGTAATATAATACATTATTTTATAGATATTCAATATTTATATATGTATTTTTATATAGTCTTAAAGTTACAACCGGCCCTTTGAGTGCCACCATAAAGCTGATGTGGCCCGCGATGAAATTGAGTTTGACACCCCTGGCTTGAAGGATAATTTCCAGCTGTCAGTGTTGTGTTTTGAACGACACCAATTCGGGCCACTTTAAGTCTCTATCGCTTTGCTCTCACTTGTAAAGGACAATAGCTGCTTGCATGAGTCGATGAAGGTTTTGAAATGCACGGGAGGAATAAGTGCAAGAATAATATCCTTTCTTCCCAGCTCCGGGAAATAGTTTATTTGATCTGAAATATTGGAGGAACACGTCTAACGGGAGAGTGACATTCACAGAAGGTTAGCGTGTCGTTTTCCGCTTCTGTCTTCGTCTCGCTGATGGAGGCGTTGGAATCACCCGCTCTCACGCCGTCTGCTATTAGTTTAAAAAGTGACAGCAGCCTGAATGCTGACACGTACTCTGCAGAAGGTAATCAGCCGCCTATAGCCGCCGCGCATCAACATTCACAGCTCCAGCGACTGTCTTCTCGTGGCACTTCGATGTAAACTTCCACACGTGAAGCGGCTGGAAACGTCAGATAAAAAGCTGTGCTTCTTCCCCGTAATGGAGGGGTTCTTTGTGGCGCCTTCATGCGCGTAATGGAAGCACGTGTCTGGCTTTTCTCCACACATAATCGCTCCTTTCAGCTTTTGTAATATTCATATTTTTCTGCTTTTGATAAATACATTTCAAGCGAGGTGGTGCCAGCTCGTGTCTGCTTTTCAACGTTTATTTTTCAAATGGAAACACGAGGCTGAAGATCTGATATGTTTACTTTTTGTTTCCCACCCTTCAAGTTAAGTTGTATTAACGATAAAACACGTGAAACAAAGGCGCGATTTCATTGCATCTGCTTTCACTTGGAGACGTGGGTTCCTCAATATATGACTTCTGCTCAATGCTTCATTATTTCTAGTTTCCTAGACGTGTAAGTTTTAAAACTAGTTTGTCACTTTACTCCTTTGTCTCCTCGTTCTCCATTCTACACCCAGTCCCGTAACTTTGGGGGCGAGGGAACGGAAAGCGTGCCGTGCTCGTTAGCTCTGATGTCTCTCTGCTGTCCCCGCACAATGAGATGCAAGCTGCATACACACAGCTTCGTATGTGTTTTACTAAAACGAGACTTGTACACAAACCCCACTGTTCGTGGATCGCTGCCGGGAGAGACACTTTTTCTCCGGTTCTTGCTGCATCTCTCTCTCCGACATCAGAGACAGAGCCGCGCCGCGAGAGGCGGTAACTCGAGCAGGGGTGGGGAACACACCTGGCTGCATTACACTAATATCCACGCGTCTGTTGGGGTTTCCAACGACACACAGTTATTTATTCCCAGCGCCTCGCATCGCCCGCTTTACGCTTATTTGCCCTCTTTTTAAAGCACTGTGAATAAATAACAGCGTGGCGTTTTGGAACGGCGAAGAAGTCGTACATCATGTGTGTCTTTCTCGTGATTGATTGCCGCTTTTAAATAAACCCGTGTGTCTCTGGGGCCGTTCTGACGGATCAACGAGAGATACCATAATAAACTACACGACGGCGATAGCGGGGAAATCAACATGTTCTTTATTTATGGAGCTGTGTCGCTGGGTAGAAGTGAAATGTATTCCAAAGTGAGAATGATGTGATTTAAAGGTAGCTCAATGCCTGACATGCATTAAAGAAGACGTGGCTGCATGCCCTGGTGGTGGTAAACGCCCACTATGTGTCATTGTAATTAAAAACGTTATTAAGGAGAATAATCTACAGGCTGAAGATTCATGTCGTCGAGATTAAAACCCTGATTGCTTTGTGTAATTGACCTTCAACTAAACGGCTCTAAATGATCCAAAACGGCTCTTAAAGCGCGTCAAGCCACGTCACACGGTGTTGCCTTTACACCGGTAGCATGTCCGGCTTTGCAATGTAAATTATTCACCGTCACGGTTTATGTTAAAATGAAGCCACATCCAGGATTAGCGATCTTGCATATCTCGAGCTTCAACGTACTGTCTGTTTCGTGTTATCTTTTCTTTTGGTCGAATATCTTGTATGTAGCGTAGGCAAACACTTACTAAACAATGTGAATGTCTAATCTGTCGTGCTTTCCACTTTAAACTCTGTATAGGCGTGCCGTAGCAGCCGGTCTCTAAAAAGGGGAGGGGCTTAGCACATTAGAATGAATCCGCCCACATTCAGTCGGATGCATTTGATTCGATATGAAATGTGAATTCAGGGTTATCCGAGGTGAAGCACTCTTGGCTCAGTGTGGCGTTCGACACCCACCCGCCCGTCCGTCCGTCCTGCTGGAGCTGCTGAGCCTTTCTGTTTTCTCTGAGAGCCACAGATGGATCCGGAAACCTTTTGGTTAGTGTTCGGCCAACGAGTCCCGAGCAACCGCCCACACCATCATGCTGATCAACTCCTCCTGCGTGCACATTGAAAACAAGTAGAAAGAGGAGAGCGATGCAAAAAGAAACTCGAATCTTTCTCCTTCGTCTCATCTGCCGTAAATACATCTCATTTTCCTCCCGGCACACGGTCTCTTCCCTCGGGAGGATTTCTAATCAGCCACAATTGGAGAGATGGATTCTTCCAGACGAGGCTTTGATGTGAGAGTTTAACATTTGTTTTCTGATCTGATGATATAATAGGCTCGTTGCCCGTGTGAGAGCTGAAGCATTCACACGTTTCCTCGACGAAACAATGCGGTTATCGTCCACGGGGAAACATCGTGAACTTTAGATCGGGCCGCATGCTCGCTTTGAAGTTCTTTTATACGTTGATATTCAAATGAATGAATCGACACTAATACAAAGGTATTCCCTCACGCACATGTGCGCTGTTGAGGTTATATACATGCATCTATTCTGAGACGAGTTTATGGGCAACGTGCTTCTGTAGCATGTAAACCGTATAATAAACATATTATATTCTTTGCAAGCTCTTGTGGGGCCACATAAAGTCGCGGGCCGGATGTGGCCCCCGGGCCTTGAGTTTGACACCCCTGGTCTACGGTATAAACCAGGCTCTACCAACAAATACAAATCCCATATATTTAAATAACAATGATACATGTGTGTTTCCTGGGTCTAATATCTGCTCTTAGATGTCTTCCCAATTAGCCGAGGTTTTCTGATGAGACTGGAAACATGTTTTTAGAATAGAATCCAGGTCTGAAGCGAGTAAGCAATTAGCCAGCAAACACGTGTACATTCAAATGGTGTCTAATTAAGACAACAGCTGTTTGAATAAGTGGTTAACGGGGGATGTATGAACGCTTGATTGACAGACGCAAGTCCGCCGCATTTTATATGTAAATTACATTTTATAAGATGCATTTTTAATCTAACCCTCTTGTTGTGACTTAACGTACATTAATCGTGCGACACCTGGGAAGACTCGCAGCGCTCCCAAGGCTTTAGGAGAATGTCCTGGTTTTCTAATTCGACGGTTAAATGACTGTCAAAGCCACTGCGAGGCAGAATGCAGGCCGTTCCGTCCGTCCGTCCGTCCGTCAGCGTAAGTGTGTGTTTCTAGTTTGAAATGCAGACTGAAAGCAATTTGAAGTCACTCCGGGAGGTCGTGACTGTTCAAATGTGGGTTAAATTATGATACGGACAGTTTTCTAACCAAAGACTGGAGGTGAATAAAGCCTTTCAGTCTTTGTTTTGCGATAACCTTTTTTTCTAAAACCCTCGTCGTATCTCGTGTTCGTCCCGGAAGTGTGCCTTCCTCTTTGTACATTAGACCAATCGTCTAATCCTCGGGGATTACACATCAATTACATCTTGTTAAAAGCAAATCATGTGTAAACAAATAGTCCTTTGATGTAGCAATTCAAAACCGATATATATATATTGCAGCGTTTCCAATCTTCCGTTTTTAAATAGCCCGTAATTAAAGCCTCAAACGTAGCCGTTCAAATGCTAATAAAGACACTCAAGCAACATGCGGCTTGGTGATTGTCTTCGCCTCGACCGCTCAGCGTTTTGCCAATAAAGCTTTGGGTGTTTGACTCTATGTCCAATGTCTTTCTTTAGGCTCTCGTTGCGTCTCATATCTCACTTTTATCCGTAATCTGTACCCATTCTGTACTCGTGCTTCTGTCTTTGTGTATGGACTACAAACCAATCTGCCAGGGTGTGACTAGACTCTGAAAAATAACTCTGAGCAATGGTTCCCTCCACTTTTACCGCGACGTTAGAATAGATCTGGGTATTTTAAAGGATATATGACGCTTTGTAACAACATAGGTGTTTGCAAAAGAAAGCTGTACTCTTTCTCGTTACTGGAAATGTATTTACCGTGTTGGACGACAACAAGGTTCAAGGTTCTCTATTTGTCATACGAACATAGCTGCAGAGCCGTTGTGTCGATGAACCCCGACGGCCCGTCCACACTCCAGCTTCAAAAAAATCTTGGAGCTGGGCGTGTCTGAAGCTCCACCAACAACCAATCACATGGATCTCCCGCCCCCTGACACACAAGCAGCGGTTTGATTGGCTAGAGCTCGTCCTGGCGTATGATTTGATTGGCTGGCGCTTCCACCGAAAGCTTCAGAAGCTTCAAAAGTTGAACATTGCTCAGCTTTTGCAGCCGCCAGGAAAGCGTTGGAAACCGTTTTTGAAGTTGTCGAAGCCGTAGTGTGGACGGGCCGCTTCTCCCACGGAAAAAGTGAAATAAGAGTCTATATGCATGCTATTGGAATGATGTAAGATAATTAATTACTAAGGAACAAGTTATATAGCTCCAGGTTTAAAGTCCACTATCCTGCAGAAACTCATAAGCATTTCTCAGCCAGGGGAACATCACTCCCAACCAATCAATGTGCAGCACAAAGAAACCACACTCCCTGTCAGGCGTCCCACGGCAAGCGACTCGCAGCGAGGCAATCTGTTTGCTTAAGTTCACTGGAGCCACGCCACGTTTCCCTTTGTGTTGTCTTGAGGGCGCCTTGGAACAACCCACTGTTACTGTTTTGTCTTTTGTGTCGTCGGCGGTCATCCTCCTCGTGGAACGCGCTTTCATCCCGCAGTTTGAGGCAGGGCGATTATTCAAATGACTTCACTAATTACACAGCGGTTGCTCGGAGGGGAACATCAAACTTTCTAACGACGGATAGCAATCTGGGGGAAACGGTTTTCCCCCCCCGTGACGGAGAGTAATTGGAAGATTCTCAGTGTGAGTTAGCATGCTAGCCGACGCCTCTCAGTCACCTTCCTGTGCTCCCCTCGGCTCAGGCGGTGTCAGATATTCAAGTGGAGGATTCTGGGACAAATGGCACTGAGAGATAATCCTTTCTGTTTAGTACTGTTGTTCTCCATGGTGTTAAAAAAGCAACGACCTCGCCCTCCCTCCCTGTTCAACGGGAGTGGGAGGACAATGTCTTTGCATGTGATGGGAACAATTATAGCTAGCAGTTCCCAAAGTCTTTGTTCAAACTGTAGCAGCATCCATCACCTGCTCACCCCACAACACACACACACACACACACACACACACACACACGGTGTTTGGGATACTTCGCACATTCTCTACACGTATTCATTTGAGTATTTTAGCTTCTTTCTTTCTCACTCACTCTTCCATATTTTTTAACACAGCTTGGTCGGGCTCTCCTTTTGGTTTCCTGGGTGCTAAATTCTTCCCAATATCTTTCGTAACCTTCTCAAGTGTAGTATCGATCTCTTAGTTAGTTATTTTAGCTTGCTCGGGTTGCACCGTCTTTGAAGTTATGTTTCGTTCTTTCTTACTCACCGGTTTTTCATTTTTCTTTGACACCGCCTTGGCTTCAAACTGCATTTCAAAAGTCTTGTGATGAAGCTCCTTGAAGTCTGACCCCCTTGATAAGAGGCGTGCATTGCGGCCGGTCTTGGATTGGAAGATTTTAAAACCTGTTCAGCCCGGAATCTGATTCTCAGGTCTCCGGCTCGAATATGACGTTCCCAGAACAAATGGCCATATCTTTTCTTCTAAAAGGGTTACATTAATGATATTTTTTCTCAAAGCAAGGTTACACGTGTGAGTTGGATGTAGAAGTGTCAGAATCAATATAGATGTTTTTATTTTAAAGTCAATTCTGATTGAACACAGTAAAAAAATGTAAATGATTGCGTCCGTCCAAAAATAAAAAATGACTTATATTGAACACCACCCTTGAATGGTGAGTTAGTAGACTAAAAGCTTTAGGAATCCAAACTACAACATATATTAAGTACCCTGTATCAATATTGATGTAAAAAAAGTTACATTTCGAGAGATTTATCAACAAAAAAACCCACTTCTGGGTGTCATTTGGGTGGATTTTCCATATCTCTGGCCCCCCTTCCTCAATTTTGCTGATTGACATCTCTTTCTAAGAGCCAATGGAATCGAGGGGAACTCCCACACACTCCTTATTTGGTCATGTGGGTGTGTGAGACTGACGCGTAGCCAAAACCGGAAGCTGCGATACCTCTGGTGGCTACCATTGGCAGCTAACTTTTACTCTCCGACTTTTACATAAAAATGGAATTATGGATTATAAATAATTTTTTCAAATCCACAGAAACATTATCAACCTATGGATTAACCGATTCAGACTGCGTTTTTTCTCGTTTTAATGCCATTGAACACGTCTTTTGATCAGATTGACAGCTACGGTGAGACGATCTCCCGTAAAAGCTCTGTAAAGCTACGTGTTGTGATGTCTGTGTTTGCTTCCCCTGTCGCGAGTTCGGATCGCTCAGTGATGATATATCATCCTAAATAATCTGTGGAGTCTCAGCTTCAATTGGATATCTTGTATGTGCAGCTACGATAAGTAATAATAAGGGTACTTTTATCTTGAGTTCTGTGCCAATGTTCGTTAGCATTTTTCGCTAAGGGGTCATTTCGATGCTTCTTATGAGACTTGTGTTTTGTTTTGTTAAAAATGGTTTGTATCGTCAGTTAGCTGAGATTATTCCCGTTAATCTGGTATTACACATTAATAGGTTCTTTAATATTAAGATGCCCTGAGTCACAGTGTCGTGAAAAAAGAAAGCCCCCGTCGAGGGGGGCTTTGGGGCTTAACAGGTTAAAACCCCAGCGCACTTTGTCAAATCCACATGTGTAGCCTAAATACATCACGGTTTGTATATATATCTATTATAAGACACACAGCAGTACACTCTCCTTTTAGTTTCCTGGTTGCTAAATTCTTCCTAATATCTTGTGCAACCTTCTGAAGTGTAGTATCCATCTATTCACACATTTAAATACTGCAACGTCATGGGAGTAAGGTTTCGGATCCACACAGTACTACAAAGTAAACTTTATTGTCAATCTTTCAGTTTGTGTGTACAGACAGAGGGACAAATACGTATATCCGATATGTACACTCTCCTTTTGGTTACCTGGTTGCCAATCAGTGGTAAAAAGGGGTGTCTTATCGCCTCTGTAAGTGCCTGAGTAGTACAACAACACAAATAAACTCCGGCTTGGAGAACAGGCCGTGGGCTTTCTCCGACCTTCAGCTTCTGAGTCTTGAATCTTGTCCATAATGCATGAGGAGCTCCCGAGGCTCTGCTCCAGCCGTATCACCGTCCGAATCAGCCAGAGGACGTCTTCCTCTGCAGCGATATGTGCCCACACGTCTTCTCCGTACACACGTGTCTGTAAATCTGAGCGAGGTCGTCCTTACGCAGCCTCAAGAAGGGCTACTGTAACCTGTAACCATGTTCAAGGTGAGACACTATTTATAAGCAAAGCAAATCATGTGCAAACAAATTGTCCTTTGGTGATTGTCTTCGCCTCGGCCGCTCAGCGTTTTGCCAATAAAGCTTTGGGTTTTTGACTCTATGTCCAATGTCTTTCTTTAGGCTCTCGTTGCGTCTCATATCTCACTTTTATCCTTAATCTGTACCCATTCTGTGCTCGTGCTTCCGTCTTTGTGTATGGACTACAAACCGATCTGCCAGCACATGTATTTCGTATACTTACTAGACCCCGAAAAACCACTCTTAGCGATGTGGTCAAGGTGAGAGACATGTTTTTCTATTTATATCAGCAGCGATACGCTTTCTCTCCCATGAAGGTGCTCTTCCTGCACGTAAGCAAAGGAAGTGTGTGTGTAGCCAGGTTTCTAGGGTCGAGCGAGGGTCCGTCTCTCACACACTGCTCCTCTCCATTCCAACACCTATCCGTTAATTGGGCTCGAAGCCGCTCTTCTTGGCGACAGCCGAATGTGGCCGAGGCTCGAAACAAAGACCGGTCTGCATCGACTGAAATCCAACCTGTTGAGCTTTTTCAAATCCATCGGTACTCTCAATGGGCTTGCTTTTTCGCAACTGAGCCAGACTTAAAGCTCCTCCGTCTCTAAAAAGTGAACGCTTGAACAAACTGAAACCATTCCCTACAGGAAAGGAACAAGTTCAGTGAGCTGTTTAGGATTCACCACCATATGCCCTCGCTCCTTTCTGTGAATATCACCAATCAAATCGTGTGTGTGTGTGTGTGTGTGTGTGTGTGTGTGTGTGTGTGTGTGTGTGTGTGTGTGTGTGTGTGTGTGTGTGTGTGTGTGTGTGTGTGTGTGTGTGTGTGTGTGTGTGTGTGTGTGTGTGTGTGTGTGTGTGTGTGTGTGTGTGTGTGTGTGTGTCCTAGCATACTACTGTGGTGCTACTCTATTTACCGTCCGTGTGGGACTCACCGCCCTTATGGGGACAAATGAGGTCCCCATAGGGGGTCATTATTTTGGTGTGTGTGTGTGTGTGTGTGTGTGTGTGTGTGTGTCAGTCACTGCTGACCGCATATCAATAAACATTGCAACCACGCGTACACCCTGATCGTAGCATAGCTAATGCTAATCTACAAAAAGGACACGGCTATAATTTGTTGTGTTTGCTGCAAAGCACACGAGATGTCATATCGTATTCCCCTGACATTCGTCACAGCCGCGCGGCATTGTGTTTTCAGCCGCAGTTTGAAAGGGATTATTTCCATCAGTGAAGGTTGTCTCAGCCCTTTGGTAGCGCTATTGACCCTGAGCGTACGCACGCATATTCTGTCAGCGTTCAGATACTTCCACCATTTCATAGCTTGTGAAAGTGGCTCGTGGGGAGGATTCGTTTTGGCCAACGGATCCATCAATAATGAGACTGCTCACACTCTCGATGGCGGGCATCAAGGAGGACACGAGAAACCAACACTTATGAAATATCAGCCTGGATGAATTCGACACACCTGGAGAAACGTACAATGTGCTCCTAATGTCTCTTGGCCTGCAAGTGAGTGATTTAAATGCGTATCTTTGCAGGGGCTCTACTTTAAACGCATAATGGAATGTATAATGAGCAAGGCAGGAATATCTAATGATGGAGGATCCACTCGGTCTCCAGCCGTGGGAACGTTTGGGATACGGACTCTTTTGAACGGGAGCAACAAAGAACACAGCTCTCTCCTTAAGCTGAAGATTTCACCTTCAACCCGATTCTGGTTGCAGGAAAATAAGTAGAGGGGATCGGGGATGTAATGTTACAAAACAAAAATGACCATGTTCACGTCTTAAAGTCATCCTGAGGACTTAGTTTAGGTTTAAAATGACACAACATCATGTATGTGTTGCTTCCTTTGGGCTTGTTTTCAGACCTGCTTATTCCTCTCAAAGCAACAGAGTGGGCCGTGTCTGATAGCAGCAGCAAGCTAACGAGAGCCTACGTCCAGCTGGCGAGTTTGGAAGTATTATGAAATTGAAAGCGAAGGCAGTGTGACAGCCAGATGCAGTGTTTGCAAGGCGGAGGTTCCGGGTGGGCTTTCAGAGACTTTCAAAAGGGAAAGAGAAACTGCCCCAGAACAGATAACAGCCAAGATAGCTGACTTCATCGCGTTGGATGACCAGCCGTTCTCCGTTACCTTTTTCTCTCTTAACGCATGAAGATCGGATCGGGAACAATCGGTATCGGCAGATTGTCAAAATCAAATGATCGGAATCGGATCGGGAGCAAAAAACAGGTGATCGGGACATCCCTGGAGATAAGGTGGTCGTTGATGGATGTAGACTCCCGTAAAGTTGAAGACTACGTATTTGGATGCTTTTTGAATTGCTCAACATCGGGTGTAAATTGTGAGAAATCAGCAAAATAAATTCTTCATGATGACTGATGGGCTCATGTCTCTGTAGCCGGATTTAAATGCATTTTTAAATGTATGAAGCAGCTATACTCAAGGTAATGTTTACTTATCTCATTTCCTTCAAGCTCCCTCCCTCTCGGGGATATTTCAACCTCCATTCCTTGTAGTAATTAGATTTCCTTTCTCATTAAGACATCTTGTTTCCAAGAGAACCTGAATCTTAAAGCCTGGTCTTAAAGCAGGCTGTACGCCCCCGACGGCCATATCACATCTCGACTTTCTGTAAAGTGCTCTAAATGTCATGAGGCCATGCAGGAGCCTGTTGGGCTTTGGAGCCATCGGGCGAGGCTAACTCAGAGACCTGCTTATCTATGCATCTGCGATTTCTCTGGGTGGTCCTGGTGTGTCTTGTATGCATTCGGGGGGTTTCGTCGTTGTTGTATTTATGAATGGAAACACTTGGAGTTGACGTCCGAGAGCCTGGTTGTAAATGCTGACCGTTGAATGGAAGACAGGTCCTGCATCGCGAGTCGTGGCTGTGGTCCTGGATCATCGGTCCTGATGGATCCCGTGGATATCATCTTCCTATTATACACACATGCATTTCCAAACATCTGGACTACCTATGTTGCAAATGTATTATCTCTTGGATTCACACACGGCATCTATTGCAGTCTGTCCGTCCTGGAGAGGGATCCCTCCTCTGCTGCTCTCCTGAGGTTTCTCCCATGTTCCCTTAAACTGTGGGTTTCTCTGGAAGTGTTTTCCTTGTACGATGTGAGGGTCTAAGGACAGAGGGTCTAAGGATAGAGGGTCTGAGGACAGAGGGTCTGAGGACAGAGGGTCTAAGGACAGAGGGTCTGAGGACAGAGGGTCTGAGGACAGAGGGTCTGAGGACAGAGGGTCTGAGGACAGAGGGTCTAAGGACAGAGGGTCTGAGGACAGAGGGTCTGAGGACAGAGGGTCTAAGGACAGAGGGTCTAAGGACAGAGGGTCTAAGGACAGAGGGTCTGAGGACAGAGGGTCTGAGGATAGAGGGTCTGAGGACAGAGGGTCTAAGGACAGAGGGTCTGAGGACAGAGGGTGTCGTATTGTCATACTGATATTCTGTACACACTGTGGAGTCCACTGAGACAAATGTAACATTTGTGATATTGGGCTATAAATAAACATTGATGATTGAAAGGCTTATATTCTGAATTAATTTACTTGAGGCTTTGTGTCTTCTGCAAATTGTGAAAGCACTGATTGGAGCGAGCATGCTGGGAAAGCGAACATTTGGTTCCTCATTCAGCTTGCTTTCCATGTTGTGGGGCGGTCGCTGTTTACTTTAAGACTGACTGCTATGGCTTACGTCAGAGATATGTCTCATGACCGGTAGGACTGAGCACGTGGATGACGGTTCCCTTCTGCTTCGCTTTTAACACATATTTCTACACGTGCATTTCCTGGCTTGCTTCGAGCACTTTTGAGGTACTTTAAAAATCACATTTTTAGTCCGCTCGTCTACTTCACTTAATTTCATACGGAAGCATTCGACTTTCGTTATATACCCGTTCCTCGAGTGATGCGTGGAAATGGAAAGGATCCATGGCAACAACACTGCGAGAGCTTTTGAAAAGACAAACACTGTTTGAACACGAGACCAAGCGAGGATCGATTGGCATTTGCAGTAATCGCCGCCGCGCCTCGGCGTCTGCGCTCCCCTGGAACGGCTTTGATCTCCCGCCTCGGCCGTGCGGACGCGTCGCTTACAGGAATTGTAGTCGCTGAAATAAGTTGCCATCGCTGTCCGATCAGCGCGTTGTGTTGCTCCCACAGCAGATCCATCCCGAGCACCCGTGTCCGATGCACCACAACATCTCCCCGAGGACCAAGAGCACTTGCTAGGCTTCGGCAGCCAGCGCGTCCTTTATAGCCAAATAGTGTGGTTTTCTGGATGCAAAACCTTTCATGTTAGCCCACCCAGCTACACACAGACACAGACACACACACACACACACACTCTCTGTGCAGTCTCCCAGAATGTTCCAACACTTCCACTTTCTTAGGGTTTGTTGGCGTGAAGCAGAAACATAAATCAATAACACATCTAGGCTGATCTGGGAGCGAGGGGTGTTGCCAACGGAGACCCTTCTTAACCACCGGGCAGAAACAGTGTTTCTGCTCCACACAGCTTCCTCTGATCAGTGGAGCAGAAGAACAGGTCCCTGATCAGCTGGACCGCTTTCAAGAACACAAATACTTTGTTACTTTGAACACAAATACCTGTACTTTCTACTTCTTACATGTTGAACCCAAATACCTGTACTTTCTACTTCTCTCATGTTGAACTCAAATACCTGTACTTTCTACTTCTCTCATGTTGAACTCAAATACCTGTACTTTCTACTTCTCTCATGTTGAACTCAAATACCTGTACTTTCTACTTCTTACATGTTGAACTCAAATACCTGTACTTTCTACTTCTTACATGATGAACTCAAATACCTGTACTTTCTACTTCTTACATGTTGAACTCAAATACCTGTACTTTCTACTTCTCTCATGTTGAACTCAAATACCTGTACTTTCTACTAAGTACATTTCAAAGTTCTTCTAAACACGAGTATCTGTACTTCTACTTGAGGAAAGCATGTGTGTACTCTTGCCTTCTCTGGAGGCTTGCAACGTGTACGGCTCGACCCTGAGGCGTCATGAAGTCGTGATCGTCGAGGAGTTTGCGTGTTGGAGTAAAGGGTTAATGTATACTGCTGTATATCCATCCCAGATTAAATACTTGATAACACCCGTTTCCATAGTCTGCTGAGGGACTTCTCCTCAAGGTGTTGGATTGATTTTTCTCATCGAGGCTAACACCAATTACCGTCTCAGTGGAAGTGAAGCCAGATGTAGGAGACGCATATAGATCCTGTTGTTGGAAGTCAACCATGTTCTGGATCTGAGATATGAGACCATTGTTTTTGATCAATGTCGACGTCATTTCGCAAATGTTATCCTCTCTTAAAGGTCACATGTCACGGCCATTTCCACTGATCATACTTCCATCGTTGAGGTCGACTAGAATAGATTTAAACCGTGCCATGTTCCAAACTCTCATTGGTTTCTCAGCGTCTCTGTAAAGTCTGTGTATTCACTCTCTCCACTAAACGGCTCGCTGCAGCTCTTGCCTGTGAGCCCAGTGTGCTCCGATTGGTCGGGACCACACGGAGTCGTTGGACCCCCCAGAGAGTTGCGTATGCCTTTCTATCCACCTTGGGACCCGTTATCGTTTCCTCAGTCGTTTAGTGCCGTATTCGGTCGTCCTCGTGTGGCCGAACGGTCTATATGACACTAAACTGTAACGCAAACGACCAAATTCGTCCTCGTGTGGCCGCAGCCTGAGCTGCCTGCACTTAGTGCGTGAGGAAGTCCGTGGATTGGTCAATTTGGACCAATCAGCGGGGGCTTAACGTAACGGCTCCGCGGATTGGTCCATTTCGTTATGGGGACGACATGACATCATGATGTCCCCGGAAGAATCAAACGGACAGTGACGTGTCTCCAACGAGGCGTTTTTGGGGAGGTCTTCTCTCTGTTAGAGTTGTACTCCCTACAGGGTGCACTTTGAGGGGTTTGACTCTGCAGACCGCTTACATGCATAACAACGAGGGGACGGTGATAACCGGAAAAGCACGACATGGGACCTTTAAGTTTCCTTTTAAGACGGTGGTGAACGCTCTAGAAATGCACCTTGAGTGTTGGATTAATGCCCGAGTGATCGAAGTGATAGTAAAGTAGAATCTAAGAAGACGAGGCCAGTTCTCTCTTGAATCCACTTTAAAGTTTCTTCCATGAAAATCTTCTTTCGCAAAAAGAAAACCCACATATTTCGCCCGTATTGCCATTATTATTATTATCTTTCGAAATACTATTTTTTGCGCCAAATAGTGTCTTTTTATTAGAGTCAGAGTTTAAGGTTTATTGCACTCGTTGTGTCTCGTTTTGAGCGGAAGCTAAAGGAAAAACACCAATTTATCATGAACGTTCGCTCATCGTTCGACCCATAAAACCGTAGTGTGTCGAACGAAGCAAGAGGTTTGTTTTATTGCAATACTTTAAGTGAGTGTGGGTGGAAGATGAATGAAGGCGACACGAGGAGAAGCAATAGAGGATTTACAGCCAGCCACTTTAACCAGGTCTCATACTTGTGTAAGAAAGTGCCACTCATTGTTCACTTAGTGTCCGTGGCAACAGATAACAGACTGCACCTCCAGGGCTCAGGTGACGGCGATAACACGGGTATTAATAACTTGTGAAGACGGAGGTTTTTAAAACGTGGCTCGGATACAAAATACTGCGGATTTAAGAGATCTCCACGCTGCCGTCCGCGGGGAGAAGAGACAACAAGTCGGGCAGCATTGTCGGGGCATTAGCGAGGTATCAGCAGCCAAACACTCCCTTTCTGTCTCTCCGTCTTTCCGTGGGATTAGCGGTAATATCTACCATGGAGACGGGGCCGATGCAATCCCAGCCACATACACGGCTTACAGGGGGACGACACGCACCGAGAGCGGGGGGATTAGGCGCGAAAACCCCGCTAAATTGTGCACATACATACATGTTGCTGTGGATGCGTGTGAGGCAGAATGGGGGGGGGATGCAACTCAAGGGGGCTGCGTGACTAGCTGGAGAAGAGGGGGGGGGGTGAAGTGCTTCATGGTGGAGTTCGAACACCTAAAGCAGGGGTGTCAAACTCAAGGCCCGGAGGCCAAATCCGGCCCGCCACTTCATTCTATGTGGCCCCGCAAGAGCTTGCAAAGAATATAATAAGTTTATTATGTTACGTGGAGAACGTTGCCCATAAACTACATGTCCCACAATGCATCTCATTTTGTGACATGCGCACTGAAGAGACTTGCAATTATTTCTCCTCGACTTCTGCTTTCAGACGTAGTTAGTTATGAAGTTATTACCCTATCCGATAATAATCCAATACAGAGGAAATATTGTAAAATAAATAATACATTATTTTATATTTATTATGCATATTTATCTATGTGTATTTATATAGTCTTAAAGTTACCACCGGCCCATAATTCTAATGTGGCCCGCGATGAAATTGAGTTTGACACGCCTGGACCTAAAGGAAGCGTTGTACACACACACACACACACACACACACACACACACACACACACACACACACACACACACACACATGGGCATTTTAGGACAGAACCAAAACCTTCTCCCGTCTTTAGTCCTTCTCTCTTCTGCTTCTCCCCCATTCTCCGTCTCTCTCCCTTCTTCCTTTGCTTCGTCACGATGGCCTGTCGATGCTATTCATCTCTCAGCGTGGTGTCGGAGGCGCAGAGCACCCAGAGCGGTGCTTCAGCCAGGTCTGATTCCACGCAGCAGCAATTCGGCTTCCTCACTACTTCACGGTGTCTGTGCACTGCTCAAGTATCTGTTGCGCTGATGACATCCCGAGTATCAACACGAGCAGATGAAGAAAGCAAGGAGATCTTTTGGATATGTATCAAAAGTAGACAACGCATTGATTCGTGATTAACATTCTGAATAGGCGCGGCTGAAAAGCTGCTCGGTCTCTCGGATGGTTTTGCCGGCGTGTGTCCTGAGCTAGCTCTCCGTGCTATTTCCCGCCGGGGACGGGACGAGGCAGAAGGCTCCTTGGTCTCCCGAAAACAGGCTTTCCAACGGTATAAGAGGTATTGCCAAGAAGCACTGTGACAACGTAGGAATCATCTACCAAGCACGCATGGCCTTACTTGTTGTGTTAAGTTGAAATATATAGAGGTGTAGTAATCGTGGTCACGTAGCAAGACACGCTAAATGACTCAAAGAGCATTCAAAAGCCAGTTTTATGATACTTCGAAGAAGAAGAAGAAGAAGAAGAAGAAGAAGAAGAAGTAGAAGAAGAAGAAGTAGTAGAAGAAGAAGTAGAAGAAGAAGTAGAAGAAGAAGAAGAAGTAGTAGAAGAAGAAGAAGAGAAGAAGAATGTAGAAGAAGAAGAAGAAGAAGTAGTAGAAGTAGAAGAAGAAGAAGTAGTAGAAGTAGTAGAAGAGATAAGTAGAAGTAGTAGAAGAAGAATAAGTAGTAGTAGTAGAAGTAGTAGAAGAAGAAGAAGAAGTAGTAGAAGAAGAAGAAGAAGAAGAAGTAGTAGTAGTAGAAGAATAAGTAGTAGAAGAAGAAGAAGAAGAATAAGTAGTAGAAGAAGAAGAAGAAATCGCTGCACATCGAAAAGAAAGAAGTCCAAGGACACAGTCAGACATGTCTCCTGGAGACGCCACAGCAGGACGACGACCACCTGGGGCTGAAGGAGCGCAGAGGGCGCTTTTCATTTCTTATCCTCTAAAGGTTCATCTGTCTTTCCTCCGAGCTGCTCTCGCATGACTCATTGGCTGAGAGCGAGGACACCTGGCGCAGCGGGCGGCCGATCGATTCCCAGCAGGCTCCGCGTGCGAGGGGTCAGCGTGTCGAGCGGCTGATTGGTTGGAAAGCCCAAAATAACCCGAGGCTCGTCACGGCGACCCCGACATGGAAACGGCTCTCGGCCTGATCTGCCTCCGTCGTACCCACTTCCTGATTCTGTATTTCCTACATCTATGTTAGTGTACAGTCGTGTTAGTATGTTGCCTTCGGGATGAATATCGTCCTATCTTATACGTCCTGCTGAGAGGAAAACACAACATTCATTTTTAAACATGCTATGGTAAAAGCTGATGCCCTTCAAAGGATCAGGAAGTTATCATCTCTTTCCTGCCTCTTGTATTTCACAACTGGCCTCACGTCTCTGTCCTCCAGGTTCATTCAGAAAACTAAACCATGCCTTTTATCCTGAGCCAGTGAAACGTGGAATTGCTAAATACCTCCCTTCCACCAGGAGGACTTCCCACCCAGGTGTTCATGAAGCGTCCTTCCATCCTCCCTCCCGTCCTTAACACCTTAAATAAATCCCCTGTCCATCACGGATGACAAGATAAGCACCGACTCCCTCCACGTCTGACGGAGAAAGCTGTCCAGCCCCCCTCCGAAAGGCGAGATAGGGATAAGTGTTGGTTTGAGCTCTGAGAGATAGCGGAAGGGTGTGTCGGAAATAATCCTCAGACGATCGAGGAGTCTTTCCCGCCCGCGTGAACGCCGGCTATCATCACAAGCGTTCGTGATAACCGCCAAGGTGTTTATTCATCAGGACGAACGCAGACCCCCCCCGAGCGCTGGGATGTATCCAGAGCAGGAAGCAAAGCCCCCCTGAGACGTGCGTTTGACTTTGAAACCATGACATGTGACGTCCGTGAGAATTACAGAGCGACTTTTTTTGCTACATTACGATGCAGTGTATCCACCATGGTTTGTTTTGATTGAAAGACGCAACCCTTGCTTTGTCTCGTCTGAAAAGAAGATTATTTCTTGGCAGTATTGAACGGGTATAAGTACATAATCACAAACCCTCTCCTGGCGCCGAATCGATGATTGAAAAAGTAGATTTATTACAGCACGAGCTGAGCTGCACCACGGGGACAGCTTTGCAAGGACACTTCTTCTTCAGACTCCCTGCAGTGCTACGCGTGCTATTAAACCCCAGTCCCTTCACACACATACATCTCCTCAACGATCTGTCTTTAGCTGAAGGAATGCCACGCATGACTACAAGACCTCTCTGCCATGTTGCAGATGTGACATCAATATGTCCAGGTTAAAGGATAGAAGTTCAACGCCTGTTCAACAGTCTCCCCAGACTCCTCTGAAGTGTGCCAGATACTGGTAGTGGCGGCAGATGTGGAATCGATGTTGAGTTAGCCTCGTGGGGGCGTCCGTGTTAGGGATGGAGAGGATGAGCGAGCGGCTGGTCAGCTGGAACCGTCTCATGACCGCGGCGTTATTTTCATCAGCGACTAAAGCAGATGTGACGGAAGGCGGAGGCCGGGACGTTGCTGCGAAGCTATCGTGACCGAGTGTGTGTGTGTGTGTGTGTTACGGTGTGTGCAGGAAGCAGGACACAAATGCTGATTAAAGTGTCAAAAATATCTCCTTTATTTCAAGGCTATACTAGAAACAAAGACGGGACAGAACACTCACCGAAGACGAGGTCGTGACACGAGACGAACCGACAAAGACAGTCGGAAAAACCAGAACTTAAATACACACGGGGACACCAGATGCACGCAATCGGGTAATCAGACACACCAGGGAAACCACAGACAGATCTAAAGACGAGACACAACGCAGACAGACACAGGCAAGACAGGAAGTGAAGACCTTTCAAAATAAAACATGAAGAAAAAGACAGACAAAAGACAACACAGACAGATCTAGACGAGACACAACGCAGACAGACACGGGCAAGACAGGAAGTGAAGACCTTTCAAAATAAAACATATAGACATATCTTGACAGTGTGCTTCTTTTGCACACACACAGGCCGTAATTAGGAAGACGAAACCGACCTCTGCAGAAACACTCGAAGACGTCACCTGGAAAAGGTTGCGACGGATGTCTGTTCC
>CM070499.1:2398236-2410736 GCA_036324585.1 Champsocephalus esox
TTACCGGCCTTTTGAGTTCCATGCATCTGGCAGCCAGCACGGAGTTAATATTCGAGGGGTGTAGGCGCTCGTGCACTTGTGTGTGGCTGTGGGTGGTTGTGTGTGTGTGTGTGTGTGTGTGTGTGTGTGAGAATTAATCCTTCGCTGAGCCCTGCACCATCACCGTCTTTCATGTCTCTGCAGGTTGTCACTGCAGCCACATCGTTCGCTATGATTGCGGATGAATGTTTGAAGCAAATGCTGGCCAACATAAGCACTTCGTCTCCGTGTGTGTGTGTGTGTGTGTCGGTGTGTGTGTGTGTCGGCGTGTCGGTGTGTGTGTGTGCCGGTATGTGTGTGCGTGTGTGTGTGCCGTGTGTGTGCCTGTGTGTGCCGGTGTGCCTGTGTGTGTGTGTGTTGGTGTGTATTGGTGTGTGTGTGTGTGTGTCGGTGTGTGCGTGTGTGTGTCGGTGTGTGTGTGCCTGTGTGTGTGTGCTTGTGTGTGTGCTTGTGTGTGTGTGTCGGTGTGTGTGTGTATCCTAACCACTACGACCCTAGGCGTGTACAGTACATTAAGGAACCCGAACTCCTCGTGGATTGAGGTCGTGCAGAGTGCTCAACGCCTCTTTGAAACGATGAAACATTCCCTTGGTCGAAGTCGAAGCTGCAGATAAAAACGGTTGACTTTTATTTTGAGATATCCAAAGGAACTGAGATTGTACCTTTCAAGAGAATAGTTTGGGCGTAACGTCTAACCCTCATCTCAACATATTAAGATTATGTGTTTTCCTTCAGACTCCGACCCGATGGAAGCCTATCAGGAATCAATTCTCCATGTATAGAAAGTGTCGGCTTTACGGTTGACGCATCCAACGGTGGCTTTTCAACACTGATCGATTAGCAGCAAGTCCCGGTCTGTCAGCTGTGACGAGAGTGCTATAACCAGCCTGAATTAAGTGCAAGACATATCCATATTTAGACGAGAAGAGATATATTTGACTTTGCTTTCAGGCGACAACAACACGTCCCTTCTCTCCGCGGCGCAGCCTCCCGTCCTGTGTCTGTGAGAGCAGCTCAGCGAAAGGATTAGCATTAGAGCTAGCTGCTAACGCGGAAGCCCCCAGGTCAGATTAGCAGAACGTACCCCTTACATGGCACTTTGAAGAAGGGCTTACATCCGCCACTGTATCCTGTCAGAAAGGTGGCATCGCTCGTGACGGAGTGTGAGGAGCTGCCGGGGTCTCCAGCTGTTTCTGAGGGGATGAGGACGTTATTACGCTGGTTCATTTGTTCCCCTACGTGTTCAAATGATAATCTACTTCTCTGCACCGTCTTAACCTACTCTAAAACCCTATTGTGTACGTCTGTAGGACCCATACCTGCCAACCTTGAGAACTCAGAAATCGGGAGCATTTAAAAACCATATTATTGTCGTGTCGATGGAGCAGGGGGGGCTGGACCTGTGCTCGACAGGAACGGAGTGAGCGGGGGGGGAGTCGTGTCGATTCTTGTTCAGTTTCCTGTGACTTATCGTCCAGACTTTCAGTCGCGCGCACTACTAAAGAGACGCGCTACCATGGAAACCAAAACAATGGTATTAAAGTCCGAGGGGAAACAGTCGTGAGTAAATCCAATTGTGTCAGAAATCGGGAGAAATGCAGGAGACATATGACCCGGGGGGAAACCGGGAGAGGGCAGTGAAATCGGGACAATGTAGCTGCGGCGGCGGCTTATATGCAGGTGCACTGTATAGTCCGGAAAGTACGGTAGTTTGAATGAAAGTTCAGAGTCTAGCCGTACACCACGATATTTAAAGCCATCAACTTTCCGCAGAGAAGTGCCTCCGTACATGTTACTACTCCGTATATCTGATCAATTAAATCACAATGTGTCCTCAACTCTTTTCAATTTAAATCTGGCCCAGTTACATGGAGTACATAATGACTCTTTGGAAACGGCGTAACATGAAGAATTCCCCACAAAGTCCCGTTGGCATCTGTTCAGGCGCTTCTGATCAGACCACAACATGGTGATGAGCCCAGTCGCCGTTACACTGTCGAGAAATGCTCAATTTTTAAACCGAAATCGAAAGTCCTGAATGAGATTGCAAACCAATCGGCGAACCCTTAGCTTTCTTATCACACACTGGGTTGGCCCACGCGTTCGTAGAGATAATTCCCCGTTTGGATGTTTAAATTAGGGGCGAGTTGAGTCGGGCTGGCTCGTCAGAGGACAGCTGAATGAGACGGGGGGGGAGAGAGCGTCTCTTCACGAGGACGGTTTACTATGTGCATAACTTTGCACACATCGAGGCGTTCACACGGCACGATATATGTGCAGGGATTCGTGTGCACTTCAAAGCACGTCTTGTAGTCTTTGGTTTAATGTCGTCTTGCCGTTTCACCACACGTCGCACTTTCTGTGAACGTTTCATCATACTTGGAATAATTCTAATTCAGTCACATTTTGAACATATGCTGCGCGGAGGGGGCGGTGTATCACGATGTTCAAGCCCGTCTTGAAGGAAGGGAGAACAAGGAGAGGTCGATGCGACCGCTCTTATATCCCATCATTACAGTCGTTTTGTTATGTTTTGTAACGGTTGATGTAATTTGCATATTGACTGGTTAGTGTGCCGGTTCATTCGTGTGTTACGACCGTCGGCCCGTATTGCTTTGTGTTCGTGTCGTGTAACATAGTTCCTGCTGCCCTCGTGGCTCGTCGCTCTGGAACACATATATTCCTGCACTTTAACTTTATCTGCATTTTGAAGTTTGCATGCTTGTTCTCCTGAAAGTTGTACGTCTATTCTTGTGTACGGCACCTCGCATGTTGAACTCAAATACCTGTACTTTCTACTTCTCACATGTTGAACTCAAATACCTGTACTTTCTACTTCTCTCATGTTGAACTCAAATACCTGTACTTTCTACTTCGTACATGTTGAACTCAAATACCTGTACTTTCTACTTCTCACATGTTGAACTCAAATACCTGTACTTTCTACTTCTCACATGTTGAACTCAAATACCTGTACTTTCTACTTCTCACATGTTGAACTCAAATACCTGTACTTTCTACTTCTCTCATGTTGAACTCAAATACCTGTACTTTCTACTTCTCACATGTTGAACTCAAATACCTGTACTTTCTACTTCTCACATGTTGAACTCAAATACCTGTACTTTCTACTTCTCTCATGTTGAACTCAAATACCTGTACTTTCTACTTCTTACATGTTGAACTCAAATACCTGTACTTTCTACTTCTCGCATGTTGAACTCAAATACCTGTACTTTCTACTTCTCTCATGTTGAACTCAAATACCTGTACTTTCTACTTCTCACATGTTGAACTCAAATACCTGTACTTTCTACTTCTCACATGTTGAACTCAAATACCTGTACTTTCTACTTCTCACATGTTGAACTCAAATACCTGTACTTTCTACTTCTCACATGTTGAACTCAAATACCTGTACTTTCTACTTCTTACATGTTGAACTCAAATACCTGTACTTTCTACTTCTTACATGTTGAACCCAAATACCTGTACTTTCTACTTCTCACATGTTGAACTCAAATACCTGTACTTTCTACTTCTCTCATGTTTAACTCAAATACCTGTACTTTCTACTTCTCACATGTTGAACTCAAATACCTGTACTTTCTACTTCTCACATGTTGAACCCAAATACCTGTACTTTCTACTTCTCACATGTTGAACTCAAATACCTGTACTTTCTACTTCTCTCATGTTTAACTCAAATACCTGTACTTTCTACTTCTCACATGTTGAACTCAAATACCTGTACTTTCTACTTCTTACATGTTGAACTCAAATACCTGTACTTTCTACTTCTTACATGTTGAACTCAAATACCTGTACTTTCTACTTCTCTACATGTTGAACTCAAATACCTGTACTTTCTACTTCTCTCATGTTGAACTCAAATACCTGTACTTTCTACTTCTCTCATGTTGAACTCAAATACCTGTACTTTCTACTTCTTACATGTTGAACTCAAATACCTGTACTTTCTACTTCTCACATGTTGAACCCAAATACCTGTACTTTCTACTTCTTACATGTTGAACTCAAATACCTGTACTTTCTACTTCTCTCATGTTGAACTCAAATACCTGTACTTTCTACTTCTTACATGTTGAACTCAAATACCTGTACTTTCTACTTCTCTCATGTTGAACCCAAATACCTGTACTTTCTACTTCTCTACATGTTGAACCCAAATACCTGTACTTTCTACTTCTCTCATGTTGAACTCAAATACCTGTACTTTCTACTTCTTACATGTTGAACTCAAATACCTGTACTTTCTACTTCTTACATGTTGAACTCAAATACCTGTACTTTCTACTTCTCACATGTTGAACTCAAATACCTGTACCTTTCTACTTCTTACATGTTGAACCCAAATACCTGTACTTTCTACTTCTCTCATGTTGAACTCAAATACCTGTACTTTCTACTTCTCTCATGTTGAACTCAAATACCTGTACTTTCTACTTCTTACATGTTGAACTCAAATACCTGTACTTTCTACTTCTTACATGTTGAACTCAAATACCTGTACTTTCTACTTCTCTCATGTTGAACTCAAATACCTGTACTTTCTACTTCTTACATGTTGAACTCAAATACCTGTACTTTCTACTTCTTACATGTTGAACTCAAATACCTGTACTTTCTACTTCTCACATGTTGAACCCAAATACCTGTACTTTCTACTTCTCTCATTTCCCAAACAGCTGGTTCCTTTAGTCTGAATGCGTGGTCATTATTCTTTAGAGTCACTGCGTGCCTATTGGTTGGAACACGATTAAAGCAGCTGCTAGTTATGGGTACTTTTTACAGAAGGACACTTCAAAGTTCTTTACTTTTACTTGAGTAAAGAAGTTTAGTCAGTACTTCTACTTTCACCAGAGTATTTTTAAACACGAGTATCTGTACTTCTACTTGAGGAAAGGATGTGTGTACTTCTACTTGAGTAAAGGATGTGTGTACTTCTACTTGAGGAAAGGATGTGTGTACTTCTACTTGAGGAAAGGATGTGTGTACTTCTGCTTGAGGAAAGGATGTGTGTACTTCTACGTGAGTAAAGGATGTGTGTACTTCTACTTGAGGAAAGGATGTGTGTACTTCTGCTTGAGGAAAGGATGTGTGTACTTCTACGTGAGGAAAGGATGTGTGTACTTCTACTTGAGGAAAGGATGTGTGTACTTCTACGTGAGGAAAGGATGTGTGTACTTCTGCTTGAGGAAAGGATGTGTGTACTTCTGCTTGAGGAAAGGATGTGTGTACTTCTGCTTGAGGAAAGGATGTGTGTACTTCTACTTGAGGAAAGGATGTGTGTACTTCTACTTGAGTAAAGGATGTGTGTACTTCTACTTGAGGAAAGGATGTGTGTACTTCTACTTGAGGAAAGGATGCGTGTACTTCTGCCATCTCTCTTGTTAAGGGGATAATCCACCATCAGCTGTGACATTAGAAAGCCACCGTGGTGGAGCAGGTATAAACTCTCGAGGTTTGATTTCCCCGACCCGCGGGACACAATGTAATGCCGTCCGTCCCTCAACGACCCGCGTTCGATGTCCACTTTGCGGTTATTGGAGAGTAATGTTGAATTCTTCCCCCGTGAGTGATGTGGTCACGAGGACACTTAAGCTCAGCTCGGGGAAATAATGGTGATGGAGAGGAAAACGAGACGCGAGATAATTCAGACGAGATATTATTTTCAGAAATGATTTTAGAATAGATCCGACAGTCAAGCTTTTGGGGGGACATGTGTCGAATGGAAGACTTAGTGGGGCTAGTGCATGCTGCGTGGAGGCTGCTTTGAAGTGGCCTCTGCAGACGTCTAAAGCCTGTCTGAAGTGAACTTCGTTTCACTGCCGTGGTGTGAGAGAGAGTGAAGCCACATCTCATGAAATGATGACCCGTCTTTCCGCTGTCGGATTATTATTCCGTGACATTGAAGCTGCTTTCATGACGCTTACTTACAGAAGACGGTAAACTGAACATGCTCTGAGTAATATGGCTTCTGTCAGCGGCAGTACTTTTGTTTTTAAATTGCTCCAAAGCTGCTCAATCTCTGTTTATTATAGGCTGGTTCCAAATAGTGCCATACTCCTTCACCGGGAGGAAACGACTTTGCTTTTACCCGCAGCCTAAACTGCCTACTAAACTATTTTTGATATTATTTCTCGCAGTGTGTTGATGTTCGCTATCGCCGTGTAGCATTGCTGCGTTCACCTATGTTAATGTTCGCCTTCATTATTATTTATTATTATTATTATTATTATTATTATTATTATTATATGTAAGTATGAAAGCGATCGGAGCAGAAATAAATAATCAATAATTTGCTAATAAGCTTTTCCGTTTCTCTCTTTCTCCCCTCCATGCTGACCAATTGGATCTCCTCACGTGACTTCTCTTGGCCAATGGGGACGCTCCATTTCTGCTGACATCTACAGGTAAGAGCCCTGAGAAACATTGCTGCTGCTGCTGCGGCTGCTGCTATTGGTTGAAATAATGTCGATTGATTACATATGTATCTGCTCGATGTACGTGCTATGGACAGCACAACAGACTGGGTTGTGCTTTTATTGCTGGATCTTATTGTTAACGTTATATCGGGTGCATTTTGCAGCATTCAAGTCATCAACATATCATTTGGCTGATATTAAAGACGAGTTTGCCATAGCTTCTAACTCGCAATTCGACCTCAACAAAAGTCATGACGATGAGCCGGAAAGTGAAGTCTGCACCGACCCGGATAACCGTCCGCTCCTCAGTAACGAGCAAAGCAGCATCAGGGCGACACGAAGGCTAAGCAGCCGTTTTAATAATGCATGGTGTGTTCTGCTCTCGGCCGCATCGACACGCCGCCTGCTTTAACATATCGAGATCATGAATAAGTGAAAGTCTGATTTACCCACCGCACGTGAGTCTGCATTCACAAAGTCCGGACCAGTTGCAGTGCATTGCTTTCAGGTCTCTGCATCTGAAGCAGTGTGTGGGCGATGCTGGGAGACGTATTTAGTTCACGTGGAAGCTTCAGAAGTGTTTCGAAGGCCCAATCCCAAACCACGCCCGACACCCTACCCCACACGAGGCTCCTCCTGTCAGAGGGAGTACACACAGCAGCCAGCTTTGGGACGCCCCCCTCTCTCTCCCGCAGAAACAGGAAGTGCCGTAACTGTTTGTAACAACGGTTTCAAATCGGCTTCTCTTTGACAAAACATGTAAATTAATAACTCAAATAAAACATCTTTCATCGTGCTTTAGTTTTAAACCGGATGTTTATAAGCTTCTTAGTTTGTAAATATACACAACTTTATAATAAAATGCACACATTTACCTTTTCCTAGACTTAACACAGGTACGTTAAAACACATGAGGTCATCGTGAGGTCGCTAACATCGCAGTTTATCAGAGGATGTTTGCTGGAACTGCTTGTACACAGCGTGACTCCGGTCAAGCAGAGACCGGTCTCCAGTCAGCACCGCTGCAGACTCGCTGCTTGAGGGCTCGACAGCCCCCTCCCCCTCCACACTCGTTGCTTTGGAACAGCCCTTAATGTGGCGGGTAGGGGTAGTGTGTAGGGGTAGGGGTAGTGTGTAGGGATAGGGGTAGTGTGTAGGGGGCGGTTTGGGATTGGGCCTAAGTCACAGACCACACCGCGATACCCTTGTTGCTTTGGAACAGCCCTTAATGTGGCGGGTAGTGTGTAGGGGTAGTGTGTAGGGGGCGGTTTAGGATTGGGCCTAAGTCACAGACCACACCACGATACACTCGTTGCTTTGGAACAGCCCTCAATGTGGCGAGTAGGGGTAGTGTGTAGGGGTAGTGTGTAGGGGTAGGGGTAGTGTGTAGGAGGCGGTTTGGGATTGGGCCTAAGTCACAGACCACACCACGATACACTTGTTGCTTTGGAACAGCCCTTAATGTGGCGGGTAGGAGTAGTGTGTAGGGGTAGTGTGTAGGGGGCGGTTTGGGATTGGGCCTAAATCACAGACCACACCACGATACACTCGTTGCTTTGGAACAGCCCTTAATGTGGCGGGTAGGGGTAGGAGAAGTGTGTAGGGGTAGGAGTAGTGTGTAGGGGTAGTGTGTAGGGGGCGGTTTGGGATTGGGCCCAAGTCACAGACCACGCCCACGATACACTCCTTTGGACAACACCTCGTTGAAAAGTATGACTGTCTGGCGCCGACAGCTCTCTGCTGCTTTGCTATCTGCATCCAGTCGATCCTCGGCGCCTCACAGAGCGGCGTATGGATTAAGGAATTGATCCCGCCTAGTTTTTCCTCCCGTACGTCCTGACAATCAATCTGAGGATATCGCAAGGAGAGCGGTGTGTGTGTGTGTGTGTGTGTGTGTGTGTGTGTGTGTGTGTGTGTGTGTGTGTGTGTGTGTGTGTGTGTGTGTGTGTGTGTGTGTGTGTGTGTGTGTGTGTGTGTGTGTGTGTGTGTGTGTGTGTGTGTGTGTGTGCCCGCCCGAGGCTTTAATCCTTTAACGGGATTACGAGGCGCATTGTCCTTTGTTCCTCTGCACCCACGTACGCCGGTATATGTCAGAGCCCACATCCAGGATTACGATGTAATGGGCTCTCGATGGGCCGGTTCGATTGTCTTTCTCCCATCTGTCCCTCGAGCAATTACCGTCCTGCAACGCGACCGGAGATACGCGTCCATGCTGCTTTTGTCCCTTTGACACGGAGGAGACGTGTGTTAAACAGTTAGCGGCATGTTGACGGTGTGTGTGTGTGTGGGTGTGGCAGCGAGGAGGTGCGAGTCAGCTGTGCCCACGTGTGTGTGTGTGTGTGGGTTAGCGCGTGTGTGTGTGAGTTAGCGTGGGTGTGTTAGCGTGTGTGTGTGGGTGTGTGTGGGTTAGCGCGTGTGTGTGTGTGTTAGCGTGTGTGTGTGTGTGTGTTAGCGTGTGTGTGTGTGTTAGTGTGTGTGTGTGTGGCAGCGAGGAGGTAAAGTGGTGCGAGGTGCGTGTGTGTGTGTGTGTGTGTTAGCGTGTGTGTGTGTGTGTGTTAGCGTGTGCGTGTGGGTGTGTGTGTGTGTTAGTGTGTGTGTGTGTGGCAGCGAGGAGGTAAAGTGGTGCGAGGTGTGTGTGTGTGTGTGTGTGTGTGTGGCAGCCAGGAGGTGTGTATGGGTTAGCGCGTGTGTGTGTGTGTTAGCGTGTGTGTTAGTGTGTGCGTGCGTGTGTGTGTGCGTGTGTTAGCGTGTGTGTGTGGCAGCCCTCTCGTTATCCTCCAGAAGAAAAGCACGTCAGCTGGGAAGGGGTTAAAACTCCGTGTGGGATGCTGCGTTAAAATATTCCCGTCTGTCTTCGCCGACACTTCCCCGCCGCTCCGTTGTCTCCGGTGGCGATGCCTGCCTTACGGTGATAGTACAGCGACTTCAGCGATGAGGCCGCGGGAGAGTTCGTCCTCCAACGTGCGGTGGTTTGATTCTCAAAGTCAGCTGTTCAGTCCGTGTGCGCATCTCGTCAAAAGCCACATGGCAGCAGCTTCACGTTTCAGTCCATTCACTGCACGGTGCCCGTCGCTTCGTCTCCCATCTCCCAAAGCGTGGAATAAGCACGTTTCTTAATGGGTTTCGTGGTTACCGACATGTCGTTCGACTTTCATTTCAGAGCGGAAACCAACGCGCGGAGACTCCACACGTGCATATATCACATCTCATCCGTCGAGGTTATTTTAATAGACGTTTTTTAATGCCAGAACATTATTTGTACCGGCGAGGATTCGGGCTACACGAGCGAAACTAACACACGGCACGAAAGCAAAGACAGTGAATTGTTTAAAGGGGGATTTGAGAAGCGGTCTCCGAGTTGATTTCCATTTAAAAAGCAACGGCTGTCGACTAAAAAGCAATCACAGAGAAAATGGCTCTATTTCAGAGGTGCAGAACATAATGGAAACAGCTCGGGCCTACGTGCGGGGAGACGGTGGGAGTAGAGCGGGGAGGACAGCCTGCTGCTGGATAGTGATTGGTTGCCGGCCTCTCGTGGATTCATCAGTATGTCCGCGGTCGACCGCTGAGCTCGACGATCGTGTTTTCGATCCCGCCTACTGCAAGACAGACCAGAACCAGAACCAGGGCACCACAGGTTACCACAGGGCACCACAGGTTACCACAGGGCACCACAGGGCACCACAGGTTACCACAGGTTACCACAGGTTACCACAGGGCACCACAGGTTACCACAGGGCACCACAGGTTACCACAGGGCACCACAGGTTACCACAGGTTACCACAGGTTACCACAGGGCACCACAGGTTACCACAGGGCACCACAGGGCACCACAGGTTACCACAGGTTACCACAGTTACCACAGGGCACCACGGGCACCACAGTTACCACAGGTTACCACAGGGCACCACAGGCTTTTATTCCGGCACTGATTACCTGATTCCGATCAGCTGTCTGGCTTACGGCCGAGCCCCTCCCCCGCCCTAGACCCCAACCACCCCGCTGCCACGACGACCATTAGTTAAAGGTGGGGTAGGTAAGTTTGAGAAACCGGCTCGAGATCGCTAGAATTTGAAAATACACAACCGGAGAAAATCTGCCACTTCCTCTCAGAGCCCCTCCCCCACACTACCCCTCCCCCAACACACACCAACTACAGAGCCCCTCCCCCAACACACACGAATTATATAGCCCCTCCCCCAACACACACGAACTATAGAGCCCCTCCCCCAACACACACGAACTATAGAGCCCCTCCCCCAACACACACGAACTATAGAGCCCCTCCCCCAACACACACGAACTATAGAGCCCCTCCCCCAACACACACGAACTATAGAGCCCCTCCCCCAACACACACGAACGCGCACATGACCAATGAGGGCACGAGGGCAGTTTGTGCCCCGATGGAAGGCTGACAGGCAGGGTAGGCCATCGGATTGGTTGTACTTGTAACAGTATTACGGCTTCTACAGATGAACTTTAATTATGGATTTGTTGTCAAAGCACTTCAGATATTCATCGCTGTCGGGATGTGAAGAGCATTCCATGGAATATAACAGAAAGAGTATCTCGAGCCGGTTTCTCAAACCTACCTACCCCACCTTTAACCCAGGAACTCCTCATTAACTAACCACTAACTAGCCAGTAGTTCCTCAGTGACTAAGCACGTGTCGTGTACCTCATTGTAAAGTCTGAACCGACTCCATTTCAGCCACGATTCTTCCTTTCAAAGTGAAAACAAGAACCAGTCGAACCAGATGATGGGTAGCTGTTACACCTCTCTGCGGTGAGTCATGTAATGGCTGTGTTTGTCTCCCTGTTGCCGCCGCGTCCTACTTTCAGCTGAGGACAATCTCCCGGAGAGAGAGAGAGAGAGAGAGAGAGAGCTCCTCAACTTCATGTGTCTTTCTTTTCTTCCTTTTTACATTTGATACTTGAGGTTTTGTAATATATTGTTGTAAATTGTTTAATGAATGAATTGTATTTGTATGTTTTTCTCAGAGAGAAGAGATTAAAGCACTTGTTTTAATGCAAATCCAGTCAATTAAATTACTTCTAAGACGCTGTTATCCAAAGCGACTAACATACTGAACGCTGTGGAGCAGGGGGTCCCAACCTTTCTCCCAAGAGCCCCCCCAAATGACTCCTGTTGGAAGTTCCCCCCCCCCACACACACACACGGGGGGGGGGTGTCAGCGGTAATTAAAGTTTCAAAGTCTCAAAATGCTGCAACTGCTGTCACAAACTGGATGAATGTGAAGTGTGTTGTTGAAGGAGGTTAAGAAGCTCTGTTGGAGCGACTTTGATGGTCGTTGGACTCAGGGTTCATTCCTCTGGATTCCCGCTGTACGAAGAAACTAAAGGACGGAGCGGAAACAATTCACAAAGGGATCAAACCGTTTGAAACACGTGCTCAAAGCAAGCCGGATTCTGCCGATGTGTTTATGAGGATTCAAAAGTCGTAGATAATCAAAATGGAGGAGAGCGATCTGATCGGAGCGACTGACGAATAATCCAACTGAAGCCGGCGTGGACAACGACTGTTTCAAAAATGCGCTTATCCAGACAAGCCCGGTTTGGACGCTTTACGGCAGAAGAAACATTTCTATTCAAGAAAGAATTAAACATTTCTGTCTTTTTATGCCTTTAACACCAACTTCAATTTGTATTCAAATTAATTAATCAATTATTTTGTATATTTTATTGTAATGTAGAGACGAGGCTTTTTGCGACAATCATGTATTGCCTCACAATTATATATATACAAAAAAAAATCTAAATATGATATTTGGCCTCATCATCGGAGGCCTGGCGCCCCCCCCCTGCGATCTTTGGCGCCCCCCCCTGCGATCTTTGGCGCCCCCCCTGCGATCTTTGGCGCCCCCCCTGCGATCTTTGGCGCCCCCCCTGCGATCTGTGGCGCCCCCCCCTGCGATCTGTGGCGCCCCCCCCTGCGATCTTTGGCGCCCCCCCCTGCGATCTTTGGCGCCCCCCCCCTGCGATCTTCG
>CM070499.1:2415736-2475736 GCA_036324585.1 Champsocephalus esox
TATGTGGATGTAATTTTATGGTAATCCTTTCATTTTCAGAGCCGTTCTGTTCATTTCACGGGTTGCAGACGAGAGAGAGAGAAAATGGCACGCCGTAAACCGAAGCCTCCGAATCCCAACGAGAAACGGCGTACATCACGGTTTTTAAAATGCAGAGTCGTTTAGCAAATAGTGAATGAATGAATGCGCGCGTTTCAATTAGGACACACCGCAGCGTTTGTGTTTTCGAAGCACTTGGACGATGAAACCGCCGTCCATTCTGTGGAGGAAACTTCAAAGGTTCAGACGGCACGGGTGGGTTGCCATGTCAGTTCTGATCAGCCTCGCATCTCGATAGACCTTTTAACTAGTTTACAGAGAGCTAATCCACATATTGGGGATGGGCGTAAACATCTGCAGACACAGGAGATGTCTCTCTCATCTGTGGAGCTCACAGTCGTACACACACTGTGCCCACCAGGTCAGGCCATAAAACCTAGCATCAACATACGACCGCATTAACACGTTCCTTACGGGAGATTAGAAGCAGGCGTGGTCGTAAATGTCAACACACAGGATAAGGTTAAATATGTTTGTGTCCCTAACACATTTTACAATTGTCTATTCTTGAATCTGTTGAAGTTGTTATCCTCAATAGTTTTCCTTTAATTGCAACAACCAAAAGCACATACGTACATCAGTTGTTTGTACACTGATGATAGCACTGAGGCTATAATTACAAACACTTTTGAAGAGGCGTCGAGAGCAACATTAGCTCCACGAGAGGACAAACATCACCTCGCAATTATACTCAACACTAAAAATATCACAGCTACTGGCACTTCTTGACAGAGTAGCTGTCTTTTTGAAATGGTGGTTATCCGTCTTTGGGATGAAGCTTGTGCTTTTCTGACGTTAGCATTGCCCTAAACGTCCAGTCGACGTAACGATTCCTCACAATCAAGTTAATCCAATCCACTTCATTTATATAGCACACACACCACTCTCACACACACACACTCACTCTTGCTCTCTCTCTTGCTCTCTCTCTCACTCTCACTCTCACTCTCACTCTCTCTCTCTCACACTCTCTCTCACTCTCTCTCACTCACACTTCCACACACACACACTCTCTCACACACACACACTCACTCTTGCTCTTTCTCTTGCTCTCTCTCTCTCTCTCACTCTCACTCTCACTCTCACTCTCACTCTCTCTCTCTCTCACACTCTCTCTCACTCTCTCTCACTCACACTTACACACACACACACACTCTCTCTCTCACACACACGCACACACACACTCACGCACGCACGCACGCACACACACACACACTCTCTCTCTCTCACACACACGCACACACACTTACACACTCACACGCGCACGCACGCACACACACACACACACACTCTCTCTCTCACTCACACACACACACACACACACACACACACACACTAGGGCTGTGCATCTTCACTGGTCTCACGATTCGATTCGATTACGATTATCCTGTTAACGATTCGATTCGGCTCGATATCCCGGTGCATCACGATTCACACCAATACGTTGCATCCTCAATGTTCTATATTACTGCACATGGCTTATTTTTCATCAATGCATACATGCAGTAAATACATATGAACTCTCTTTTTATTATTTAGAAAGTGCTTCAGAAATCAATGACATAAATGTCTTGACATTAATTTATAAACCAAAATAAATGAATTGTATAGGTCTAGCCTCCGTGTGTGAAGTTGTTCCATCCTCAAAAACAAAAAGCTAATGCTTCTGCAGTCTAGCTGCAGCTTCTAGCCACGGCCTTCTAAGGAAGGACACTGAAGGTCCTGAATGAGGCCTCACACAAAGGACTGAGTCTGAACACAGCAGACACCAGGAGGATTTACAACTAAAATAGTGCATGTGGGTGCACACTCACATTCTCTGTCTTACTGTTACATAAATCCCATGAATGTATGAGACTAAATTAGCTTCATTATATCTCAGTGATTAAGTGAATAACAAAGTTTCTATCGGGTCACTGTCAGCCTGTCACTCATTATTTTCAGGGAGGGGGCGGGGCTTAGAGGAACGGAGGAGACGGTGATCGCGGAAGCTTTTTTCCTCCTGCCTTCACAAACCTTACACACGTATATATCGTCTGTAAATTGCTAGAGGACATTCATACTCTGCAATCCAAGACTTAATTAAATCCACCAGAAACCTGACATGATTGTAACGCGATTATTTTTGAAAAACATAAATCCCTGTCCGTGTCTCTGAGCCGCAGCGACACGGAGTGATTCGGAGCGGGTCCTTCTGCTGCTGGTTCTGGACTGGTGTTCTTGTGTTGGTGGATAAAGCAGACTGCTCCGTGTTGCTGTGCCGCTGTCACGTCTGCTCCCTGATCTCTGCGTCACCGACCGGTTTGATATTAAAGTGACAGAAAAAACGTTGCGGCCGAAAAATCAGGAAGCAACGTTACTACTCCATAACCGATTATCTTCCGTCGCTGCATCGAGACCGAATCGTCCACGTCCGCATCGCAATGCATCGTAGAAACGATTATTTTCAACACCCCTAACACACACATGCACTTTATTTATATAGCACAGTTTAAAAACAGAGGGTTTGCCAAAGCGCTTCACAATGAACATAACATTATAATAAAATATAATATGACACGAATAGATACAAAAAGCACACATAAGAATAAATACAAGGCGCATAGAGGCTGTGGACAGACCGTGAAAGCATCCACACAGGTATGACTCAGCTCAGCTCAGACTGGCCGGTAAGCGAGGGGAAATAGGTGGGTGTTAATGCGGCGTCTTGTCAGATTAATTGTTAACAACCGACGCGGCTGTGTTGCATATTTCTACCCTGCTACCTGCGGCTGGACACTAATTATTCCCAACCCCTGCTGATGTTAAGCTACACGGCTTTGCAGGTTTGAAAGTGTAATAGGAATATCATTAGTTATTCAATTAGAAACACTGGATGAGATGTGTTTTTATCGCCGTAAACAGAAGCAGAAAGTGTATTTTTAACGACCGCGCACACGGCTTTTAATGCTGATTTGTTCAACACATTTGTATTTCTGTTGAGCTGGCAATTATATGTAGCAGAATGTCGAGCCATTGCACTTTGGATGAGCTGAATGGTGCTTTGCGGTAATGACCAACAGGGTTTGTATGCCGAGCTTATCCATGTCACTACAACTGGATGTTATTGGCACTTTCGATGATGTCAGACGATGCTGCATATTTCATAGGTCATTCAAAGTAATATATGCCTCTTTGCCTCTACCGCTCAGTGAAGTGTATACGATCTTATCCGAAGTTCATCTTTCTTTTCTAAACACTTTGCCCTTTTGTGCTCCAGAGCCACAAAGCAGAACATGCACTCTCTGGAGCCCGCATTTACATCGTGGGCACTTGAGATCGCAGCAGCAGCAGAAGAAGAGTAAATATTGATATGGTAAACCCATTTGATTTGACTTTACACAGATGTGGATGCTGAGGGAAATGTTCACGAGAGCAGCTTCTGTTTGCACGGCTTATCCCGGGATGTGTCGTGTATTATGTTCTTATGACGGCAGCTCCATAAGCGGTCTATAAATGGAACGTCTTCTATTCTCAAGCTTTCATTTAAAGAAATCAATCTCATAAATAAACATTGCCGTTCGAGCGCTTTAATTAAAGCGGTAAGTGGCTCGGCTGCTATTCCCCCGAGGTGTGTGTATCCCAAGACGGCAGAATCATTTACAGCGGAGCCACATATCGGGCGTTTCTCCCCTCGAGTGAGTTTTCCCACGATGACAGCGAACTGCGGCGTGAATCCAAAATTTGATTTTCAAAGACGACGTCCACGGGCGGGTTCCAGCTTGCTCTCGAAACAAATTGCCGATCGTAGAAAGAATGGTTCGCAGAGAAGGGCTTTGAAGTACAAAATGGCTGTTATCAACTTTTGCCAGCTGCTCTTAAAAGACAACGCGTCGATGTGTCGCTATTTAGGTATTTCAAAAATTGCTTTCCGTTCATGCGAATCCCCCGGTATTCAGATTCTACCCGTACGACAAGTCGATGTGCCGTCCGGACAAAGTCAGAGCAGAAGAAACTTTGGTAGCACGTTATATTAAGGTACACAAATTCACCATCAGCTAGTTGCTAATTAGCATGCATATTAGCGGTATATTGGCTCTTTATTAGTCGTTATAAAACACTTAGTAAATAATAATAATTCATTTATTTTATATCGGCGTCTTTCAAGGCTCTCAAGGTCGCCGTACAAACACATAAAAACAAGATACACAATACCTAACACCAGCATAAGAAACAATAAACAAGACAATGCAGTATATAACAAATCAAATAAATAAAACAGAGGATGTGTGATGGATAACGATCAGGGTGGGATGTGCGAGTGTGGAGAGATATGTTTTGAGGCGTGATTTGAAAACGGGGAGAGAGTCAGTGTTGCGGATGTCAGGTGGGAGGGAGTTCCAGAGGCGGGGTGCAGAGCGGCTGAAGGCTCTAGACCCCATGGTGGTTAAACGGAAGGGGGGGTGCAGAGCGGCTGAGGGAAGCAGAAGATCTGAGAGTGCGGATGGGTGTGTGGACGTGCAGGAGGCCGGAGAGGTACAGAGGAGTGAGGTTATGGATAAAGGCGAGGAGCAGAATCTTAAAAACGATACGGGATTTGACGGGGAAGCTGCTGAAGAACAGGAGTGATGTGGTCAATGGAGGGGGTTCTGGTGACGATGCGGGCGGCAGAGTTCTGAACCAGTTGAAGTAATGCCTTATTCTGCTTGACCGTATTCTACAAGAAATAAGCCGTTAGTTTTTCCTCAAGAACCCTCTAATCAGTGCTGATTCATTGCAAGTAAGGACGTTGTTGTGCGTGCGTTTGGGTCTTAATATGCTCAATAAGGGCCAGGCAGTAGTAGCACAAGAATAGTAATTCTCCCTTAACAACACTTAACAAATATGATTTATTCTTATGTAACAAGACATGAAACTACAAGTGTTAATTGTGTCGAACTCAACATGAGGTATTTCTATTTAAGAACATGTTCCCTATTCTAAAGTGAAGTCTTGTTCATAACGTTGAGCACGGTACACCTGGAGTACCGCCGTTTGTATCGCTATCTCCGACTTTTATTTTTGTACTCTATTTTATTTTATCTTATTATTACAATTATTTGTCTTGTATTATCTCAAAGCGTATCAGTGTCCCTTGTTGTGAAGCACTTCGAGATTTGTCTTGGCAGATGAGAAGCGCTATATAAATTAAATATGTTATTATGATTATAACCAACTCGTCCAGTACACCTTATCGAAACCGATCAAACCAGCCCTTTGATACTTCGTCAGCGAGGGAATACGCTTGCCTTTGGCTTTCATGTCCTCTCCTTTTTATCGACGGTAACATTTACTGTACACTTCTTGGCAAATGAAAGCAGGGCGTCTATTGCGGGATCAAACGCGAGGGTCTCGAACGTGTCTGGGTCCACAATCCTGAGCTCTGCAATTGGAGCGGTCGTCGTTATGGTTCCCCGGGTTAAGGGAACCAAAACGAAACTTTCTTCACTGACGCCTCTTAGCAGTACCAGGCCTTTAAACAGGACTCTTTATGAAGGCTGCACTCTCCATCTTCAGCTCTTAAGGTAAACAGCAGAGACATTTTCCTCTGGTTTTCTAATGCGGGAGAAAAAAGCCATTTCGACGAGCGTAAGATAAGTGTAAGTGAGTGTGCCGAGCAAAGACTCTCATCTCGCTAATACATGTAAATTGGGTGTTTAAGACGGGGTGGCGAGGTTATTTTTCTGAGTGGTTATATATATTACAATCTTCCTGCGAGAAAAAGCATGATCCTATCTCCTGACTTAAGTCAAAAGTACTAATTCTGTACTGTAACAAATACTCATTGCATTGAGAATAGTACTTACGTGTGAACGGGAACATGTATTTGGAGAAAAAGGGTAAAAATGATTCTAATAAAATCTAGAATATCTCATGAGAAAAGCAGAACATCTTGAGAAGCTGAATGCGTGAAATGTTTCTTACCTAAAAACGTCTTAACAAAGTAGCCGCAAATTATTCCTTTGTTAGGCACTTAAAGGCACTTAAAGGCACTTAAAGGTCACCTACAGTATCATGCTGTCTGTAGGCAATAGCACAGTTCTCATTCATTCAGATCATTCTAGCCTCGCCTCATATCCCACTATTTCACTTCCTGTTTCTAAAGTGCTGATTTGGGGATAAAGCTTTAAAGAGGAGGGGGCGGAGCTTATGCGGGACCCGGCAGCTACCGTCTAAACTAAACGCTGCCGTGATGAAACTCCATATCATGGATCATCAAGGATCTGAAACAGTCTGGAGCTCAAAGGCTTCCTCTCTTGCCGGTTACACCACAAGCTGAGTTCCTTTCTACTTCCTGCTTCTTCACGCACATGCTCTCCAGCACAGGTTAGCTCTGAGTGTTAGCGATGCTAATGTAAACACCGACCATATTACGTCCAGAACAGTCGGGCATTGTTTCTGATAGCAACGTTTCTGATTGGGTCCACATTTCAGATGTTACGTCATATCGGACGTAAATCTGGATCAGCTCCGTTGTTCCCCGTTTTTAGAGATTTGGGTACGGAGGAAAAGAGAGAGGGTGTATTTTCTGACGCTGCGTGAGTTCCCTGACACACCGGGGACACATGGTGACGGAGAGAAGACATCATAGATGATAGGTCCCCTTTAATATATAATATTGGATGGCATCATATTACACAAGTTCTTCCTAAGTGTTGTGTGTCAAAATGTCGTAGTATCAACATTCAAAAGTCCGATGGTAGTACTGGCACAGGAAGAGAGTACTTAGGTAAAGTACATATACCTCAAATGTGTACTTAATTACTTTCCACCACTGATGGTACGTGACAGAAAATGATGGACCCCTGGCTGCAGGACAACGTGATTATTGCACCAATCTGCACTTTCCCCCGGTGTGAATTCAACGTGATATCATTGGCTACAGTTTGAACAATTCAATTAACACTTCCATGGAGATCAATCAGAGACCGGGCCCTGCTCCCCCACCACACACACACACACACACACACACACACACACACACACACACACACACACACACACACACACACACACACACACACACACACACACACACAGTACAGTCACACAAAGCTGTATCATGTGATTGCCTGCTGACGGATATCAGAACATTGCCATTAGAGGTTGGGAGCTGCAGGCGGTTTGGAAGGAGTGATACACACACACACACACACACACACACCTTTCTGGTCCACACTGCAGCCAGAAAGATTCATTATGGTCCGCCTTAATCAGTTTTCAACATCATGGCACATGGAAGTAGTCTTAGTCGGGAGCCGGCTGGATTTAATTAAGGGGCTTCACTTGATCGTGATCTGTTGAAGCCCAGATTACCGATAACGCCGTTTCCTTTACGTCATGCCGCCACTTGAAGGAACATTATGTGACATATTTGAATGCCATGACAGGCACAAGTAGATTGCTAATGCAGAGTTTTAGATCGAGGATTAGATATGGAGGGGTGGAAATTAGACGCACTACATAGTTTTCTGGATTTCTTCCGTTAAGTTTCGCCACGGCATTTGGGGTTAATTAGTTTTGAGAGTTGTCATGCCAACACCTTATGTGTTAGAATAGTTCCTAATTGGCTAAGTACGATGCTTCTATTTTTTCCGTGCGGTGATACGATGTGACGAATGGCGCTGTCAGATAAATACAAGTAAGCCAGATGAATTCATCACGGGAGCATAAAGGCGTTTGGCCGTGTGTGTGTTATCGTGCAGGATGTGTCATAGGTCTGACTGCACGACATGTGGCTTCACTTCCGTTGCGTGGTTCCCGGTTATCATACACTCAAGACTACCGGTGCATTCAAGGGTTACGGTGCAGCGCTGCGATCGGCCTCGGTGAGGAAAGGGATGCGTGAGGGGTAAAGGTGTGACCGCTGATAACGGGGATCATTGATTGTTCGAGGGTTGCCACGCTCACGGCTGGCCGAGTTTGGAGATGGATATCGGAGGAATGTGTTCGAGGGTTTCTCCGAGCCGCTCAGGCAATTAGCCGAAGAAAAAGTCTGAGAACCTGCGGCGACGAATGACCTCACTTAGACGTCATCCGGGCCAGACAAGCATTTTAGATTTATGACTGTTACATAATACATACTCATTGTAGGAGCCATTTCCTTAGATTATATTATCTTAGTTACAGAGTACATAGCCTGAGATTCTGTGGTGTATGTTATTTAATTTGAGTGGAGGTCGAGGTGTTGCAGCCTACTGACTGAAGCAAACCGTTCTCAGACCTTGCTGGTTGGGAGCGTCACAGCTTGGTTCTGTATTGTGCTTTAGCATTAAAGTATCAGTTTATAGGACGACTACCGTACTTTTCGGACTATAAGCCGCGACTTTTTTCCCCATTTTGTTTGTACAGCTAACGGCCACTAGGGAACCTCCTAAATCTATGGGTTTTACAGGTAAAATTAACCACCTTTAACACTACGGGCTCTAGGACCGGTCCGCGCCCGCCACCTTTAAGCGGCGGGCTCCAGCAGGAAAAGCTGGAGGCCGGAAAAGAGCGAGACAGGTAGCGCGCCAAAGTGAGAGTGGAACCGAGAGACAGAACGAGAGCGAGACAGACGGACAATGTAGCTGCGGCGGCTTATATGCAGGTGCGCTTTGTAGTCCGGAAAGTACGGTAATTAATTAATTATTTTTTGGAATAAACTACTTTTCAATCGCATCCGGACATTTATATTTCTCCTCTCAAACTACATTCGCCGGTCAGCAATCACAAACAAAGGACACACAACAAACGGATATCGTGGTCACCACACTCATGTTTAAATTGTTCGCCTGCCTTTCAAGTACGCACTATGCGTTATTGACGGGTTTGAATCTGTACTTCTGGATACATTCAGGACGTACAGTAACGCATCGTTGGCCAATTGTAATGATGACATAGTTCAAGTCTTTAAATGAAAACATAATTCTACAATTGCATTGTAATTGTTCACGCATGCAGTACACTCATGAGTGCACTCGTTCGTTAGCAGTCGTACCGCCACAGTGTGCAAGAGACGACATTCAACACAAGTCACTTTTATGTATGCAAGCACCTTAAAGTTCAAATGGAAATGCATTGCCCTAACTATTTTAAAAGTAAAAAATACACTTGCTACTAAATGCTATTGTGGAATAACGTTTGACCTTTACAGTATGTATTATTTGTGCTCTGAGGGCTTCCTTAGTTTCTGTCTCATTCCGTTTAAAGTCCACCTATAGAACGTAAGACATCGTAGTGTATCCGAGAGACATGGACGTATAAACCCTCTCACTCCGAGTCATCGACAGCTTCCACTTTTAGCCGAAAAGGGATCAAACCTTAATCCCAAAGCATCAGGAATGCCATGGAGACCGTGCAATGCTCGACTTCCTTCCTTTCCTCTTCCCCTTCCTCCCTGTGTGAAGGATGCTAGGGCAGTTGGGTGGTTGCCAGCAGACATCAAAGACCCTTCCTCAGATGTATCCATCTGTCCTGGCCTCTGCTCCCCAGCCTCTGATGTACACATACAGTCAGAAGATCACACAATGCCGCAGCACTGATACACCCCTGGCCATTACGTTCGGCCCCTGCAGGAAGTGACGAGCATCAGATTACTCGTCACCGTGTTCTCCGCAGGGCATCAATCACTGCAGTGAACTGTTCTCTATCATGGCTTTACCATTTCATACACCATGATCCAACCTCTTTGTCAACACTCTGCAAGGCGAGCAGTCAAACGTGTCATCGAGGGTTGAATATATCAGTCAGCATCGCCCACCGTGTATATACATCTGAGGAGGAGACGGACTTCTCCGAGCTGTTTTCCCTCTCTGCCAAGCGGAGGAGTGCACGCCGTCCAGAGGCTGTCTGTGGAGGATTGCTAAATAAGGCCAAAGACTTGCCGCTCGATGCATATTTCACGAGGCTCAGTATTTGGTTTTATCGTGTGCTTGTAAAGCATCCTCTTCTCAGAAATGTGTAGTGATGTATCGTGCGCGGGAAAAACATGAAATACCTGGAGGGAAAGTTCAGATTCCTGCACGCAGCCTCGCTCCAGAGTCCATGCTTTCTGCACTTCACCCCTTATTAAACACGGACTTGAGCCTGACCTTTATTACGCTTTGGGAAACATCCAGACGTAACTGATCCACTTTAGGCCGAACACCGTGTTCGGTGATGCTTTGTGACGAGGAAAAGTAGATCTGAACACTCATCACTTCCTGCGCGGGCTCAATGTAAAGACATACGCTTTATTGTGGAGGCATGGACTTGAACCTGACCGTATTAAAGAAATAGGATAACAGCCATTATAACTTCAATTATCTATTCTATTCTATTCTATTATAACTTGTTTACGCATTATGAATCATTATAACAACGCTTTGAAGCTATCTTACAGTAGCAGCCTCGGGTGATTGAATCAGGCGCAGTGAGGTCTTCCAGATATGAAACCCTTAGTCTATGAATCAAGAGCTTAAAACAGACTTAGCTTGGCAGCCAGCAGCCGGTAAACATAAATAACAAATAAGAACGTTAAAGTTGTTGATGTCGATGACAAGAGGCTTAGTTACTCGCGTTGGAATCCACAGTTCAGAGATGTAATCGGGGTTAGGTCATGCAGAGCCGGTAAATCAATCGGCACACGCTCTTATGTATTCCTCAAACGTGCTAGAAACCAAGAAGCAGCCACTCAGAGTAGGCACAGACAGTCTCGCACTGGTTGCCGTGGTTTCCTGCAGAATTGTAAAACCCTGTCTTTACTTGAAGCATCAGGGAAGAAGGCATAGGATCGGGATCCTTTTGTTGTCGCACTTGCTGGCAGTGAAGGTCTGTTTAATAGTTACCCGCCTTGATGTCTTTATCTAAAATACAATGTTTTGAAATCCAGCATTTATAGAAACAGGCATCAAGGACAAGCTACCAATCGACATTTAACAAAGACGTGTGCCGTGAATCTTCTGATGTATGGAGATTAGTTCAAAGAGACATTTTGTTCTTCACTCTTGAATAGCATTCCTTCACGTCTTCGAAAGAACGAGCGGCTTTGTACTTTACGACGTCTGATGGCAATGAGTGTTAATTTCGTCAGCTATTTTTAAATTTAGTTTTAGTCGTGTGTTAAATGTTCTTTTTCGTTTTAGTCATATTTAGTCACCTTCGTCCTGTTTTTATTGAGTCAAGATTTAGTCGACTAAAAGTCTGAGCATTTTAGTCGAAGAAAACTAATTATTTTAGTCTACTTTTTGTCAATGAAAACCGTTGAGTCTTTTTTAGTCATCAGAGCATTTCAGTCAAAACCAATAATTTGTCATTTTAGTATATAAATAAATAAGATTATCTTGTCCTTATTTGATGAAAAGCAGGTTGAATGATTGAGAAGCTACACTTCTTTGGCCGCATCGCTTCCCTTCTGATGAAACAATGCATTCGCTTTTCTTCTCCGCCTCATTGTAGCGAAAATGCGCCCAAATATCACATCGTTTCTTTCTCCCTAGCAGTGGTGGCTTTAGACTTTTTCGTTGTCAGTCATTTTGACGGACAGGATCGGGACATTTCCGTCATAATCCATTTATTACCCGTCGAGTGCACAATTTATCACTCACTCGCGCTGACGGGGGGGGATTCGGTTAACGCGACCACTGCTCCTAAGCCCTGTTGGTGCCATTTCATTTTCTGTTGAATAAGTTAGTTCGACCATGAGTCAGACCACGGGTTAGACCACGGGTTAGACCACGAGTTAGACCGCGAGTTAGACCGCGAGTTAGACCGCGAGTCAGACCGCGAGTCAGACCGCGAGTCAGACCGCGAGTCAGACCGCGAGTCAGACCACGAGTCAGACCCGAGTAAGACCCGAGTTAGACCCGAGTTAGACCACGTGTCAGACCACGAGTTAGACCACGAGTTAGACCACGAGTCAGACCACGGGTCAGACCACGAGTCAGACCACGTGTTAGACCACGAGTTAGACCACGAGTTAGACCACGAGTTAGACCACGTGTTAGACCACGTGTTAGACCACGAGTTAGACCACCAGTTAGACCGGAGTCAGACCATGTGTTAGACCACGAGTTAGACCACGAGTTAGACCCGAGTTAGACCCGAGTTAGACCACGTGTCAGACCACGAGTTAGACCACGAGTTAGACCACGAGTCAGACCACGGGTCAGACCACGAGTCAGACCACGTGTTAGACCACGAGTTAGACCACGAGTTAGACCACGAGTTAGACCACGTGTTAGACCACGAGTTAGACCACCAGTTAGACCGGAGTCAGACCATGTGTTAGACCACGAGTTAGACCACGAGTCAGACCACGAGTTAGACCGGAGTCTTCCTGACCGTGTGCCGCTGCCCGGTGTAATTCAAATGTACCGCCGCGCGCCCCACAGAAACAGCTGCTGCCCTACATCAGAGATGTAACGTTATCTTTGATAATATCTCGTCTCCTCATTTTTCGTCAACGAAAGTAAAGAGAGATTTTGGCATAGTTTTTATTTAGTAAACGACATTTTCGTCTCGTCACCTTTCGTCAACGATATTGCATGATGATTTCGTTACAGTTATTGTTTACTGCCGCCTCGTCATCGTCTCGTCATCGTCATGGAAAAAAAGGTCGTTGACGAACATATTTCGTCATAGTTTTAGTCAACGAAATTAACACTAATGGCAATCTCTTCGGGAACAGGATGCAGCGATTAGTCGCATATAATACAAGAAGTAGAGGGATGACTGAAGTGATATCAACATGTGGAGGACGGGACCTTTAACCCAAAGCTAACATAGTTAAGCTTGCAGGTCTCCCTTGAAAAAGAGATCTATGATCTCAATGGGACCAATCTGGTTAAATAAAGGTTTGAAATGGTGGTATCCTATCACAGCTATGATATGACCACAAGACAGTAGTGATCAAAGACATGTTTCTACTTTAGTGCGAGCGGTCGATGCTGGATACAAATGTTGTTGAAGTTGAAATGTACAGTTTGCTTTGTTGTCGACAAGCTTTTGGATTGCTCCACTTGTTGAATAATTCACCTGAAGCTAACGTTACTATTCAAATCTGCCAATCCTCGCTAGCAACCGTTAGCATACTTCCTCTGAATTAGGTGCGTGCCTCGCCTTTATGGTCCTCACTCTGCAACGAACCAACGAGTGCATCTGAGGTCGGATCTGTTTCTCTAAACGCGCTCCAGCAAAATGAAGATTATCATTTTTCGCTTACCAACGCCTGGAGATGGCCTGCAGATAGTGAGCCATTCATCACTTTGATTTACTCCAGCAAAAGCACAGTCGTGTTATTCTACTTTTCCTTTTCCTTTGTGCAGAGGCAGCCACTGCAATATTCTTTATCTTATTGAGGAGGTATATGTTTGTTTACAGCATCAAAAGTATGTTCATTATCAGCAGTAAGCTCTGTTTCTCCGGAGGGGTCGCTGTGTCTACCCAGGACTTTCATTAGCTCTTGTTGAAGCTTCATCTCCATAATCTGTACCCCAGGGAAACAGTCGAGTGGCTTTTCATCAATGTTTTAGAGTAACTCCTGGGGTCAGTGCTGCAGTCGCTATGCAGTCCATTAGCAAGCAGTGAACATGTCATAGTCGGCACGCAGGAAAGCAGCTTTTCAGTCGGGTTAACCCTTTAACTGCCAGCTCCACCATTTGGTAGAGCACATTTTGTGTCTTGATATCTTGTTTTGAGTTGAACTCCATCTGATTCAGCCAGCTCTACCCTTTGGTTGACATGTTATGCACAAAACAACCTCTAGATGTCACTGTGGTTGGAACAGAAAGCTCTTCAGCTAGCTGGCAATGCTAAAAATCCGTGTTGAGGAAATCACTCTTTTTGGTCAACTTTTGTAAGGTAGCCATATCCTTTTTGACATATTTTAGTGGCAGAGTACTGACTGAACATAATTAGATAACTTGATGCACAAAAAGGTTTTAACAAGGGGGTGTAATTATTTTTTGGAAAATATGCTCAACCAACCGGTCGAATTGGCCTTTTAAGCTAGTAATATAACTTTTTCAGAGTTTCAGAGAAGTTTTCCAGTAAAATATGGTAAATAAACGGCTAGATTCATGGTAATATTACTAAATCTAGTCCTGCCTTATGAGTCTCACAGTGAAAGAGGGATAATAATTTATATAGCACCATTCAGCCCAAGGTTGCACACAGATGAGCAAGTTAGGCCAACACAGGATATAGACCAGGGGTGTCAAACTCAAGGCCCGGGGGCCAAATCCGGCCCGCGACTTCATTTTATGTGGCCCCGCAAGATCTCGCAAAGAATATAATACGTTTATTATACGGTTACAAGCCACTTTACAGAAGCACGTTGCCCATAAACTACATGTCCCACAATGCATCTCATTTTGTGACGTGCGCACTGAAGAGACTTGCCCTAGACTTCTGCTTTCAGACGTAGTTAATTATGAAGCTTTTACCCTATCCGAAAATAATCCAATGCAGAGGCAATAATGTAATATAATACATTATTTTATATATATTATATATTTATATAGTCTTAAAGTTACAACCGGCCCTTTGAGTGCAACCATAAGGCTGATGCGGCCCACGATGAAATTGAGTTTGACACCCCTGATATAGACAGTAAGATGGATACAATTATAATTTATTATCTTTCATGAATATATCTGGTTGTATATATTGCTAATTTTCCATAAAAGAAACACATGTATTTGAGTTTGATGCGTACACATACTGTACTGTATATGATGATTGTTGAAAATGCACTTTTACCATAGAAGGCCAGCTCGACCATTTGGTAGAGGCACAAAAAGTACAAAATTAAAATTGTTTGTGGATATTTGATACAAAAAATGCAACAAATAATTTTTCCATAGCTTTTTTCTTGGTCTGGCAGTTAAAGGGTTAAAGTGGCACGGAGTGATGGGGCGGGTTGAAGCTCCGTCAGGTGGTATACTGGGACTGTACTCTCCTCCTCATACTGTCGAAACATCAGCTAAGAGACGTAAACCCTTTCCTTCAAGTATCAGAACTCAGTTAATAACATTTTACAGGGTCATACAAACGTGATCTGTGCATCGTACAATCCGACAGTGGACGTAGATGTTGTCGGTATGGGTACAGTCCATATATTGCCGTTATGTGGGTGTCTGAAAACCCGTATTCGATTGTGGGGCATCGCGCTTTAAATGAACAGTGGATATGCTTTTGCGTGAAGCTTTTTCACAAGACATTTCCTGCAATCATCGAATAAAAGCTTGTTTTCGATACTTTTAGCCAAATAGTGGATTTACTGTCTTTTTGAATGTGATGTGGACCTTGAGTCTGGGATAACGAGTGGATATAGGAAAGCAGCCATTGTAATGTCTAGTTGTTGGGAATCAGCCCACATGTGCAGATGGTTGTGCTGTCTGAGCATCTTCCCTGGCAGAAGGCCGGGAACGCCACACATTTCATCCTAGATACGGAAATCTAAAGTAGCTTAAAGTGTTGGAGATATCCTGCCAACTAAATACATTCACTTCCAGCTTCAAGAGCATTCTTCCTCAGTTAAGGTCTCTCTCTCTTGCATAAAGGTTGCACTCAAAGGGCCGGTTGTAACTATATAAATATATAATATATATTAAAAATAATGTATTATATTACATTATTGCCTCTGAATTGGATTAGTATCGGATAGGATAATAACTTAGTCATTAACTACGTCTGAAAGCAGAAGTCTCTTCAGTGCGCACGTCACAAAACAAGATGCATTGTGGGACATGTAGTTTATGGGCAACCTGCTTCTGTAAAGTGGCGTGTAACCGCATAATAACCGTATTATATTCTTTGCGAGATCTTGCGGGGCCGCATGAAATGAAGTCGCGGGCCGGATTTGGTTCAAACTTGCTACCCCGTGATTCGAAGTCCAGCACACTACCCACTGAGCCACGGCCTCCCTCTCTCTGACCCAGAGGCCTTACACCTCGACACATCATCACCGTTAAAGAGGACTCCTTTCCTTGCTATACCCCCTCACGTCGTCGAGGTGTTGGTACAGATGTGGAGACTCCTGACTTCTCCATTCCTCACCCATTCTAAATATTCTGCACCACAGAAACTGAACGAATAAGAAACCCCCTCTGAACGTCTTCACCCCCGAGAGTTCGCAACCTCCTCCCTTCCTTCACTTGCACTTTCATCTCCTTGTTTGTGTTTAGTTGATTGTGTACAGTGTCGTCCCCTTTGGTCACCTGTCACACACTTCAGTAAATGGAGCAGCTTTAGCCGACATGGTTCATTCCAGCTGGAGATAACAGACACCCTTAACAACCACACACATCAACAGCATTAGTTATAAAGAGTGGATAGAGGCGAAAGGCTGAAAGAGAACGATAAACAACACACGTTATCAACCAACCAACCAATCAATGTTTATTTATAGCCCAACATCACAAATGATTTGTCTCAGTGGACTTCACAGTGTGTACAGAATATCAGTATGACAAAACGACACCCTCTGTCCTTAGACCCTCTGTCCTCAGACCCTCTGTCCTCAGACCCTCTGTCCTCAGTTGGTGTTTAACTTCCTCCCTCTACCCTCCTCCATCTTTCTTTCCCCGGGCTCTCGTGTCTTTGACGAGCCAATGAGGGACAACTCGACGAACACCCCATCGCATCAGCGCGGGGGGCCGGGGCGTAGGGATTGCGTTAAGCTCAGCGTCAGCCATCCTGCCGCTGCTTTAATCACGTCCGCTCTGCACCGGCTACGCTAATGGCTAGCTCCGTGCCGCGTTTCCCCCTCGCTAGAAGGGCGGAGGACGAAGGAATTCAGCTGCAAGGAAGCCACGGAGGATAGTGCACGAGTAGATGTATTCACCCTTTAGATAAAAGACCGCTTTGGAACATGTAACTACGACACGGAGGATACTGGAGGCAATGCAGAAGCACTGGAACGCTAGGGTAACGATGGTGGATTAAAAACAGACTTTGAAATCACTGCCGTGTCTCGGGGAGGATACAGGATAGCAACCACACATTGTTAGTCACCTCCTAATGCTGCCTCCTAATGCTGCCTCCTTGCTGCCTGAATCTGTGTGTGTGTTCCTCGCTGCTGCAGACAGTTATCCTTGCGGGGGGGGGGAGGGGGATATCATCTCTCGTTACATCTCGCTGCACAGAAAACACATGTAGCTGCCACGGATTTGGACTTGTGAATCCATAAGGCACGACCCAACCTTTGTGTATTCTTCGTGCGGGGTATATATTTGAGTTTTGAACTGCCTCTCAACGATTTCAACTCAAGTGCTTTCCCAAAAAACATGATTAGCTTCGTCTGCAGTAATCACCTCGCGCTTGGCTCAGGCCGCGGTGCACGTTCTCCCTCAGCTCTCTCCGTCTCGCCTCTTAACAAAGCATAATGATTTTTAACTAAGTAGGTCGTCTGCGTCGGAGGTGTGGAGTCCTTGTTAGGGCGCTACCTGCACTTCATTTAGTGCAAAGTAAACACGGGTTAAATGGAGTCGGAGATACATCGTGACACATTCATTTTTGGATTTGTATCGGCTTTAATTCCAGTTTGAGCTCGTTTTTAAATCTCCATTTATTGAGCTGCAGCTTCTCTAAGTTCACCAGCCGGTCACTAGCCCAGTGTGTCTGATGTAGGGAAGCTCCAAGCAGGGGCGGACTGGGGGGAAAAAGTGGCCCGGGGACAGACAGGCCCACTTAATGCGCGGCATGTATCGGCCGGCCGGCGGCGAAAGTATGTACCTTAACAACAAACCCTATGCCTTTAATGTTATTTTGGACAATTACTCATATAGTCATCACATCACCTGAGCAGCCCTTAAAAATAGTTACGGCATATATTTAGTGATTTTAATGTTAACAGATCTTTGATGCAATAACATTTAGACCCAATTTGCCTGACTTGACACATGGAATAAAACATGGGCGACGTATGAAGCATCCTCAATGTGGGTGAGACAATTTAACAGGGGGTGTGGGCAGGTGGTGGACCTCACCTCCTCTAGGGGGGTCCGGGGGCAAGCTCCCCCGGGAAGAATTTTTTTTAAATGTCGAAGTTAAATGCATCAATCTGGTCCATTTTGAGAGCAACGTTAGGGACTAAATCTATGGCAGTCAGTAGGGGCTTGGACTGTGAGCCGTAGGGTCGCCGGTTCAAGTCCCCGACCAGACCTATTTGGAGTGTGGACTTCTACTTGGAGAGGTCCCAGTTCACCTCCTGCCCTGCCGTGGTGCCCTTGAGCAAGAAACCAGACAAGGCTGTACCTTTAGTAATGAATATTCCATGTGAGGAAATCTTTCCACCAATAATTCCAATAAGTAATCCAAAATGTATTCACTTCAGGTTTACGAAAGTAATTGTAATCAGATTACTCGTTTTTCAAATGTAACACGAGCTGAATACAGTTACTTGATTTTTGTATTCTGATTACGTAACGCCGTTACATGTATTCCGTTACAACCCAACCCTGGCCACACCCCACTGGGCTGGGCTGGGCCGGAACACTTACAAATGTGGGCCGGTAGGAAACTCCCGGTATTCCCGATGGCCAGTCCGCCCCTGGCTCCAAGTGAGATCTGTAAGTTACATTTCTATGCTTAATGTAGAAATGCAAGGTTGAGAGACTGACCGACGCCACAGACAATACTAAAACATCACTTTGTACAATGTGCCTTTGTCGTCCCCTCTGTCTCCCTCGTTTCATTCCCGTCTCTACCATGAAGCCACAGGTGTCCTAAAACAGTGTTAATAGTTACAAATATACCACGGTCTTGTATCCTTGCTCTGAATGTAGTTTTTCTGCCAAGGACGTGATATAATTATAACGAGGTAGCATCATGCCATGAGGCCAACATGTACCAGTGTGTCTTTGAACTTTCACTTTGTTTTGATATCGACCCCACCTCCGCAAAGTTCTGCGACATAAAATATATAAACACCTGGCCAATTACCTCTTCCGACAGTTTAGAGTCTCCAGGAGCGCACGCCGGTGGACTCGCGCGGCGGAAGGACCTGCTGTCGGCCGGTAATTAGAGCCGTTTGTTAACTCGGAGCAGGTTGCATTCGCACACCGCTCCCTCCATGACCACGAAGCCATTTGCTGCTAAGAGCAGTGAAGCGAGGTACTTGAGTCGAGGCAGAGCGTGTCGTCTTCACTCGGTCCTCCCATCAATCTCCCATCTGCTTTCAGGAGGAGCACCAGTGCCAACCCTCGGGCTACTGCCGATACTAAAGTACTAAACCTGAGCTGAGCGACCCATATGCTCAGGACGTTCTGCGGCTCCAAGCCACCGCATCTCATCCTGCTTTTTTACATCTCCCTCCTGAATGGGTTTACATCAGAGGTGGGAAGTAGTGCATCACAAATACTTTATTACTGTACTTGAGTAAATGTTTCAGTACACAAATACCTGTACTTTCTACTTCTCACATGTTGAACACAAATACCTGTACTTTCTACTTCTTACATGTTGAACACAAATACCTGTACTTTCTACTTCTCTCATGTTGAACTCAAATACCTGTACTTTCTACTTCTCTCATGTTGAACTCAAATACCTTTACTTTCTACTTCTCTCATGTTGAACTCAAATACCTGTACTTTCTACTTCTCTCATGTTGAACTCAAATACCTTTACTTTCTACTTCTCTCATGTTGAACTCAAATACCTGTACTTTCTACTTCTCACATGTTGAACTCAAATACCTGTACTTTCTACTTCTCACATGTAGAACTCAAATACCTGTACTTTCTACTTTTTACATGTTGAACCCAAATACCTGTACTTTCTACTTCTTACATGTTGAACTCAAATACCTGTACTTTCTACTTCTTACATGTTGAACACAAATACCTGTACTTTCTACTTCTCACATGTTGAACACAAATACCTGTACTTGTTGATATAAAGGGAGGTCAGGTACTCTTTAAAGCAGCTGCTAGCTATGGGTACTTTTTACTGAAGTACATTTCAAACTTCTTCACTTCTACTTGAGTAAAGAAGTTTAGTCAGTACTTCTACTTTCACCAGAGTATTTTTAAACACGAGTATCTGTACTTCTACTTGAGTAAAGGATGTGTGTACTTCTTCTTGAGTAAAGGATGTGTGTACTTCTACTTGAGTAAAGGATGTGTGTACTTCTACTTGAGTACAGGATGTGTGTACTTCTTCTTGAGTACAGGATGTGTGTACTTCTACTCGAGTAAAGGGTGTGTGTACTTCTACTCGAGTAAAGGGTGTGTGTACTTCTACTCGAGTAAAGGATGTGTGTACTTCTTCTTGAGTAAAGGATGTGTGTACTTCTGCTTGAGTACAGGATGTGTGTACTTCAGCCAACACTTGTTTACATGTTATTCAGGTTTATCTAGAAAGTGCCTGAAAGGATTTAGTAAGAAAATAAAAGTTAAAAATCATCAATGCAAAGCTTTTTTTGAAAGACGGCATCTGGATGAAATATATTTTAGTGCAAGCAATTTACAAGCTGTGTTTTAACGGCGTGGTAGATTAATGTAGGTTAATTAAAGTTTCACTCGGTCACACTGAAGCGTGTTTACTTTGCAGAACGCGGCGAGAAAGGGGACGAAGGAAAAACTCCCAGGTTAATTAAAAGATGAGCACGTCTTCAACATCTGGCGGTGAAGTTGTCAAATTCAATGAGGAAAGAGAAATCAGAGAATCGCCCCCGCGGGAGTATTCCAGCGGAGCGAGATGAACAACAACATCCCACTGGTGCGTCGGCTCGATCAGCGGGGAGAGATGTCGTGTGATAGAGACGGAGACATGTTGGCTGAGTGGGAGGTTGGGTTTATACATTCAGTCTTAGTTTATGAACGCGCCTGTCAACTCGCAGCGAGGTTCAACTTCAACGGCGTGTTCATCGGGGTCGTCCTCCGGGGCGGAAAGGCAATGAGATCTGAATGTCCCGTGGTCATGACTGGAGAGCAGGTGACGTATTGCCGCAGCTCGAGTTGAATCGGCACCCGTCCTCTCTCCGTCTCCTTCCTGTTTGGTGATGCTAACGAATGCTAACGGTAGCAACTGGGATTCTCCCCGGTCGTTCCAGATGAAGTCGGGGCCTCGCTTTGATTTGTGTTCGGTGGCAGACATCCATATCCTCAGTCACCATGTCGTCCGTGTCTCTCCGTCACGTCCTCTCCTCGGCTACAGGTGAACCAGAAGCTGCTGACAGCTTTGATACAGATGCGACGCCATGCCGGGCCCCAGGCACGACGCGGAGGATTGATACCCCTCCTCTCCTCTTCCTCTCCATCATCCCAGCTTCCCCCCTCCTCCCCCTCCTCCACCTCTCTCGTTGTGTGTTTCCACTGGGAGGTGTCAGCCACCGCTTAGTACCCCCCTCGTACACTAATTGGGGGCAGAGGATGTGCAGATTGAGCCTTGATAGCTGCCTTCCCCTTTGCATGTGTCGCATCCTCCCTCCTGGGCCCCCTCACACACACATACACACCTCTTTTCACACACTCCCAAACCCGCCATGCATCCACGCTCTGTCTCCCTCCCTGTCAACATGAAGCACAACAGTGGGCACACAGTTACGTGGGTTTTGGACCCGTCAGAGTACAGCTCTATTAGCCCCGTCTCTCTCGTACAATGTGCCGCTCGCCGCCCGGATCGGATAACGATAATTGGATGACCATTTTAGTTTCCACTTCATTTCACTGTTGATTGCATGAAGTGATGAGCTGTTTTGTTGTGCTGTATGTTTTGAGGGAGTGAGGACCCCAGGAAGAAGAGCCAATGCTCATGCTAGTGCTAATGCGGATCCTAATAAAGACTTCCGCTTTGTTTTGCGAGGCCTTCTTGGGGTCACACGGTCTCGTGATCTCATTGTAATGACTCCTAACGAGCCGTTATGTATTCCCGGCAAACGAGCATCCTTTGTGAAGGCAGTGCTAACGAGGTTCCTTCCCGACGTCTCGTTTTTCACGCCGACAAAAGAAAAGGGGGGATGGCTCTCTCACTGGAAGGGTGTTAGTGGCAATGAGGATGAATAGTTTGCTCCGAGGCGAGAGAAGTGGGCTTGGTGTGCCCGGCTGCCTCACGGAGGATCCATGCTGCACAGACATCGACTCTGACGTCAGTGCGGCAAAGCGTGGTTACACCTCGCTGTCGCCGAAGGGATACGGCAGAGTCGGAGCTGCGCTAGTGTCAGTTTTTCCTTTCTCACCTCCATGTGCAATACCGAGTGTTGTTCTGATCCGCGGGACGGTGTGTTGACACTTTGACTGACAGGCGGTGCTGTCATGACTTCTCTTTATTTGCTTCCGTGCAGCTCTATTTTTCCAAGTGACAGGAATTGCAGCAGGAAAGGTGCACCCGGGGGGAACCTGGATCTAAAGCACACACACAGAAACTCCACCCTGACGGAGTTGACTCTTTGAATTAGGGACGCGTATCTCCCGTGATATCAACACCTGCTGCTCTATAGTGAGGCACACGGGGAATGTGTGCACAGACAATGCGACAGCTACATAAATCTGCACTTCCTGTTTCATTAACGCCAAGCCACGGACTTTAACTAATGCACACTTTCACAGCAGTAAAACCGATGTTCGAGATTCACGCAGGGTTATCAGGGCAACGAGACGCTTCACGGAGGCATTACATGTGTTTATCCGTACGCACACGTTCGGTATGAAACGCTCCGTATCAACATGTCAGAGTATTGATATGATTATACATCCGAGCCGCATGGGAGGGATAATCCACGTCTGATCCGACGCCCGCTTTGGACCTCCTTGTTTAACAGCCTGTAACGGAATAATCCATGCACGTCGCTCGTCTCTTCAAACATGACAGCCATGCGTCGAGGCAAAATGGAAATGTACGAATGCCCTTACCACAAATCTGACACACACGCGGCCAATCATAGTGAAAATCCCTCACATCGACAACGACAACAACAACAACGGCCGATTGTATTGAAGCGCCGTTCGCTTTGGTTATCCTCTCACGAAACGACATGCAAGGCATCGGACGACTTTACTTGGAACTTTACAAACATCACACGCGAAATGCAAGACTTCTTTGTGGTCTTCGGCATCGACTTCAACCCGCCTCGACGTAAGAGAGACGTAACGGAGCGTCCACACAGCGGCGTGCGTTGAAGCTTCCAACGCGTCTGCCCGTTCGCTTTGAATGGGGTGACGTCACTTTTAGCCGAACTGCGTTGAACTGGCGTTGCTCGCTTCAAAGGTTGAGCAATGTTCAACTTTTGAAGCCTCGACGGAGGTGTCAGCCAATCGAATCATATGCCAGTACGAGCTCTAGCCAATCAAACCACGTGCTTGTGCGTCAGGGGCGGGAAATTCAACGCCCGCCGCCGTGTGGACGAGCCGTAAGAGAGACGTAAGCGACGCCGCCTCTTAGCTCCGAAGCTCTTGCCTCTAGACCGACAATTCTTTGGAGCTGGAAGTGAACCGGATTCCATTCATTATCTTCTAGCCATGGACAACAATCAAAGTCGAATCTCAAAGAACACAAACTAAATATGCATCATTACAAGCACACGGGATGTTGGACGTTCTGCTCAGTAATGTTTTCTTATCGGATTTTTATTTCAGCCCACGTTATCTTTTGGCGACGCGCTGTGTTGTGATATCGGATGCTTTGGGGGAACCAATAAGCTGCTAATGTCGGAGTCGTGCACGCTTTGCCCCCGTTGCGTTAAATACTGATGCATATCTGTAGAAGCAGAATAAAGCCAGGGCTCCAGGGAAGGCGACGTGAGCCTGCCATGTGGTAAATATAATCACGTTGCCAAATGGGTCATTTTAAAGGACATGTTTTCGTGCTACCCGTGAGGCCAACACGGCAACAGACGTCTAATCTTGTCAACGTTTGCTTTCTATTCATATCTTGAGGTGTTTTTTGAGTCCACACTGCCCACAGCAAACTTCTTCTGCTTTGAAATCCATCTAGAAGATTATTCCCTGATCTGAATTACATTCCTAAGTCCCAGTTTCTCGAATCCATGTCCAGATGTCGGAGTGGAAAGTGTTCCCTCTGACAGGTGAGAGCTTTCATCGCCTCTATTGATCTCTGTATCGGGAGCCTCTCCCGCGGGGAGTGAATTAGAAAAAGCTTCGATCCTTGATGCACAAAGTACACACACATGTCCTTCGGCACATACAGAGGGAGGCTTGCGGAGTGAAGATAGTGGCGCAGGCGGCCATGGAGTGGCAGAGATAATGGCCGCCGCCTGGCAGCCCACTGGGCCGTGACGAGACACACAGATCTGCTCCTCCCAAAGCGCTCCCTCTCTCTGTGCTGACCAGATAGGGCAGAGGACGAGCTGGCCGTGTGCTGTGGACTCGGGGAGTGACTGTGCAGAGGTGGGAAGGAGTCGAGTGTAACTACTGGAAACCTGACTTTATCCAATGTTCAGGTTTGTGTTCCTGAAATGTATTAACAATATTTAATTAGATAATGGCTCGTTTGCAGATTTAAACATGCTATTTCAGAACAGTACAGTACATTTTCCTGCTATCAGTACTTTACTCCACGACGACTTCTTACATGTTGAACTCAAATACCTGTACTTTCTACTTCTTACATGTTGAACTCAAATACTTGTACTTTCTACTTCTCACATGTTGAACTCAAATACCTGTACTTTCTACTTCTCTCATGTTGAACTCAAATACCTGTACTTTCTACTTCTTACATGTTGAACTCAAATACCTGTACTTTCTACTTCTTACATGTTGAACTCAAATACCTGTACTTTCTACTTCTTACATGTTGAACTCAAATACCTGTACTTTCTACTTCTCACATGTTGAACTCAAATACCTGTACTTTCTACTTCTTACATGTTGAACTCAAATACCTGTACTTTCTACTTCTCTCATGTTGAACTCAAATACCTGTACTTTCTACTTCTCACATGTTGAACTCAAATACCTGTACTTTCTACTTCTTACATGTTGAACTCAAATACTTGTACTTTCTACTTCTCACATGTTGAACTCAAATACCTGTACTTTCTACTTCTTACATGTTGAACTCAAATACCTGTACTTTCTACTTCTCACATGTTGAACTCAAATACCTGTACTTTCTACTTCTTACATGTTGAACTCAAATACCTGTACTTTCTACTTCTCTCATGTTGAACTCAAATACCTGTACTTTCTACTTCTCACATGTTGAACTCAAATACCTGTACTTTCTACTTCTCTCATGTTGAACTCAAATACCTGTACTTTCTACTTCTTACATGTTGAACTCAAATACCTGTACTTTCTACTTCTCACATGTTGAACTCAAATACCTGTACTTTCTACTTCTTACATGTTGAACTCAAATACCTGTACTTTCTACTTCTTACATGTTGAACTCAAATACCTGTACTTTCTACTTCTCACATGTTGAACTCAAATACCTGTACTTTCTACTTTTTAGTCAGTACTTCTACTTTCACCAGAGTATTTTTAAACACGAGTATCTGTACTTCTACTTGAGTAAAGGACGTGTGTACTTCAGCCTTCTCTGTAAATATGTGTGTATCCTCTGAATGCTCGGGGCTGTCGTGGACTGTGAACGATGGAGGGGTTTCTTTGTGATGTGATTGGCTCAAATGCACCAAAGAAGGAACCTTAGCATCAGCTAAAATCCGCTAAACTGTTTTTAATTTATAATTAATGAGTAATTTAGCCCGCTCTGAAGCGGTGGCCTCTCCTTCCATATTGTTCAATTCCGACCCATTTCCCATGGAGTCCAATTAGTAAATTAACCCAGAAAATGAGCATGGAGGAATGAACCATGATCTAGTGAGCTTTACTGGCTGCTTGTGTCGGTTTCCTGCTTGGAAACAGGGTGAAGATATGTCACACACACACACACACACACACACACACACACACACCACAGCTCAGAATTACAAACGAAAGCTGACAGGGGGAAACATATTCCGTATGATAATCAGGCAGCGCCGCATCATTCTGTCTGCAGACTAAAGTCGTACAGTATGTGTGGAATTTGAACATCATTTTGGAAAATCTGCCACTTTCCAGAAGGCGAATACATACCGACATCTACAGTAAAGCAGGATGTGATATACATGAAGTGTGTGTCCTTAAACAGATACTGACTACACTGTAAGCAAATAGTGTGCGTTGGTGTAGACGTGGATTAATTCACATCGACGGCAGCAGTGGAGAGCAAGTGGGATCGACTGGAACTACGCGTTCACTGTAATGCAGGAACACGCAATGCTTCAGTGGTTGCTGCCAAAGCCACAGGTCGTCGCAGAGACGTCGGGGGAAGGCGTTTCTGTATCGGAGGGGGATTTTAGGAGTGTGCTCGCGAATGCCCATATGTGGGTTTCTGCTGGGAAGACACATCTGCCTCCAGACAGAAGATGGAGAGGGCGAATCTGGTGTCCAAAAAAACAGCAGGGCTTCCATGATGGATGGCACTCCGGATAATAGTTTGTTGACATCGGGTCGGACGGGGGAAGTGTCGTCTGTGGGGGAAAGTGTGGCGAACACATGTGCCAAAGCCCCGTCTAGCACTGTTGGAAAGTTCCCCCTACTCTAAATGGTAATGCCTCCCTAGGGCAGTGTGTGTGTGTGTGTGTGTGTGTGTGTGTGTGTGTGTGTGTGTGTGTGTGTGTGTGTGTGTGTGTGTGTGTGTGTGTGTGTGTGTGTGTGTGTGTGTGTGTGTGTGTGTGTGTGTGTGTGTGTGTGTGTGTGTGTGTGTGTGTGTGTGTGTGTGTGTGTGTGTGTGTGTGTGTGTGTGTGTGTGTGTGTGTGTGTGTGTGTGTGTGTGTGTGTGTGTGTACTATACCTGTGGGGACTCGCCTCCCCTATGGGGACAACATGGGGAATCATTCATTTTAGGGTGAAGACCTGGTTAAGGTTAAGGGTTAAGGACACACACACACACACACACACACACACACTTTAGGGTTAGGCATGTGTTGGTTATGGTTAAGGTGAGGATAAGTCTCCAGGAAATGCATGTAAGTCAATGTAATGTCCCCTGAAGTGATCTATACATGGTGTGTGTGTGTGTGCGTGCGTGTGCGTGTGACCAGTCATGTCTTTGAGAGCAGCTGCGTCCCTAGCGTTCAGCCGGTGGTCGCTTCACCCAATCAAACTGGATCTCACGCACTATTGATCCAATCAGATCGGCCGTCAAGCTCCATTGAGAGAATCAGATCGTACACGGCGAGATGTGGACGTCGCCGGCGCAAATGTTGGCAACTCCAACATGTGAAGAGACGGCTTCTACATCTTCTCATCGCTGTTCATCGTATTCATAAGTGATCATCTTCCCCACGAGCCCCCCCCCCGTCCCCGTCTCCTCCGTGTTAGCGGACATGCACCGTGATCTGCATTGATGGGACTTTAACGAGACACTGTCAGAACGGAATGAGGCATTAACATGTTCACGTCGGTGGCATCTGTGGGAGGTCGATGGCACACGCGCTCAGAGAATTAACGAGGAATATGTCAATTTAACAAACCCGTCCATCAGTGGATGTCCATCTGCGTTGCCGTCTGTCTTTCTACCTCTAATCAAAGGGTATTGAACACAGTTTTCACAAACAAATTGGCAGTTTGAAGTTTATGTCAAAAATCATAATCTCGATTATTTGGGTCAATAATTGTAATTGCGATTTTTCATTGACTTTGAACAGTATGTTTTTAACAGTTGATTACCCTGCACTTTAAGAACTTCATTTCGTTGTTTTCGTAATCGTTGCAAGCCGTCATCGCGATTAAAACACGATTAATTGAGCTGCCCTACTTTGAATCCTCCTTGAAGTCCACCCCGCTAATGACTTGTGGATATTGAGAGTAAATCCTTGCAGATGGGTTAAAAAACGTGTTGAAAAGCCTCAAACATGTGGCATAGTTAAGCCTCGTCGTGTTGTAATCTGGAAATAAATCACACGGTCCTTAGGGATGAACGCAAACCTCCAAATCCAACTTAACCCAGTAAAATGTGATGATGAAACTCGGATAGTAAAAGGCGGATAATGTTGTGTAACAGGAAGCAGTCTCACAGGCTTCCCCTTCACTTTTAATACCCAGATACACACGTTGCAGCCAAGAGAGCGGTTTGGTCCATATCTCCCTAATATGTCCCGTCGTTCGGGTAAAGAACGATTTCTGAGTGCAGGTGATGATATGTATTTCTGTATCCCCGCTGTCCACACTCAAGGACTTAACATTTCTTTGACCGCCACCGCGCGTACAACTTTCACACATTCACTGAGCTTTCTGAACTGTGAAGCATGGAGAACGGAAGAGAGAAGCCCACTCAGGTAATGATTCAGCACATCCAACGGCACGACTCGCGGTTAATGGCTAGTGGGGAGCGTTAGCATTTCAAAACAAGGTCACCGCGGTCTGCTTCTGTGAAAAACCCTCCATCGGGAGCATGTGATGTATGCGTCAGCGCTGCCCTACCGGGGTCTGCTGGATGGGTTTCTTCCTGCCTCGGCTGTAATGACTGGCGTTCATTTGGCCTCATCACCTCCTCCCTATGACAGAGGGGAAAAAACCCAATTAAACTAGTCAATTAGTCCTCCGCCGACCCTTAGGACTCCAGGAAACATGAGCAAGTGCCATCAAATACTGGGACTTTTAAATTAACAACCATAGTTTAATAAGGAAGGTGACATCTCGAATGAAATACAGTCACTATTTAAGCCGGCGTCCTCTGGTTTAACCTCTCTCCATGGAGTATAGGTGTACTCCAGCGTGTATTAGTACATGTAGTAGGGCTGCTCAATTCATCGTATTAAAGTCAATGGATCATTTAAAGGTGGGGTAGGTGAGTTTGAGAAACCGTCTCGAGATACACGTTTTGTTATCTTCCATGGAATGCTCTGAACATCCCGATGGCGATGAATATCTGAAGTGCTTTGACAACAAATCCATTAAAAAATGTCATCTTGCCGCCCTGTCTGTCAGCCTTCCATCTCGTGCCGTCATTGGGCGTGCCGTCATTGGGCGTGCCGTCATTGGGCGTGCCGTCATTGGGCGTGCCGTCATTGGGCGTGCATTGCAGCAGTACTTCGATGACTCGCCAGCAACAGGCGGCCACTTTCACCCGGCCGCTCACGTCGTGTGCGCGTTCGTGTGTGTTGGAGGAGGGGCTCTGTGAGGAAGTCTGAAGGGAAGGAAGGGGCGGATTATTTTCGGTTGTGTACTTTCAAATTTTAGTTTCTGAAACGTACCTACCCCACCTTTTAATAATCGCAATTACAATTATTGACCCAAATGATCGAGATTATGATTGTTGCCATAATCGAGCAGCCCTAACACGTAGCGTCGCTGCAGTCCATCAGTGGCGCACTTTGTTTCTTGCAGTGGAGAAGAAGCGTCCCAGTTATCCGTCTTCGTGCATTGTGCGTGTGTGTGGTCGTTAAACAGCTGATTATGCCGTCTGTTGGAGGGTGTCCTTCTCGACGTTTCACCGACAGAAAACGTCCCCTAGCTTCCTCAGTTGACACCTGAGCATCACGCGTACTTACAATTGCTAAAAACAGCCATGCGTGCTCGTGAGGATTCTTTAAAGGTCTCCTATTATACTATTTGTAGGCATATATTGTTTTGCTCAAAATACCACCCATTCTATTTCTGATACGGCATGGAGCTCAAAGGCGAGATCCTTTCTTTACTTCCTGCTTCTTCACACACATGCTCTCCAGTACAGGTTAGCTCTGAGTGTTAGCATGTTACTGATAGCGATGTTTCAGCGACGTTTCTGATAGCGACGTTTCTGATAGCGACGTTTCTGATAGCGACGTTTCTGATAGCGACGTTTCAGCGATGTTTCTGATAGCGACGTTTCTGATAGCGATGTTTCAGCGAAGTTTCTGATCGCGACGTTTCTGATAGCGACGTTTCTGATTGCGATGTTTCTGATAGCGATGTTTCTGATAGCGACGTTTCTGATAGCGATGTTTCAGCGATGTTTCTGATAGCGACGTTTCTGATAGCGATGTTTCAGCGATGTTTCTGATAGCGACGTTTCTGATAGCGATGTTTCAGCGATGTTTCTGATAGCGACGTTTTTGATAGCGATCTTTCTGATAGCGATCTTTCTGATAGCGACGTTTCTGATAGCGACGTTTCTGATAGCGACGTTTCAGCGATGTTTCTGATAGCGACGTTTCTGATAGCGATGTTTCAGCGATGTTTCTGATAGCGACGTTTTTGATAGCGATCTTTCTGATAGCGATCTTTCTGATAGCGACGTTTCTGATAGCGACGTTTCTGATAGCGACGTTTCAGCGATGTTTCTGATAGCGACGTTTCTGATAGCGACGTTTCTGATAGCGACGTTTCAGCGACGTTTCTGATAGCGATGTTTCAGCGACGTTTCTAATAGCGATGTTTCTGATAGCGACGTTTCTGATAGCGACGTTTCTGATAGCGACGTTTCAGCGATGTTTCTGATAGCGACATTTCTGATAGCGACGTTTCTGATAGCGATGTTTCTGATAGCGACGTTTCTGATAGCGACGTTTCAGCGACGTTTCTGATAGCGACGTTTCTGATAGCAACGTTTCTGATAGCGACGTTTCAGCGACGTTTCTGATAGCGACGTTACTGATGGCGATGTTTCTGATTGCGATGTTTCAGTGACGTTTCTGATAGCGACGTTTCTGATAGCGACGTTTCTGATAGCGACGTTTCTGATAGCGACGTTTCTGATAGCGACGTTTCTGATAGCGACGTTTCAGCGATGTTTCTGATAGCGATGTTTCAGCGACGTTTCTGATAGCGACGTGTCTGATAGCGACGTTTCAGCGATGTTTCTGATAGCGACGTTTCTGATAGCGACGTTTCTGATAGCGACGTTTCTGATAGCGACGTTTCAGCGACGTTTCAGCAACATTTCTGATAGCGACGTTACTGATGGCGATGTTTCTGATAGCGACGTTTCTGATAGCGACGTTAGATAGCGATGTTTCAGCGACGTTTCTGATAGCGACGTTACTGATGGCGACGTTTCTGATAGCGACGTTACTGATGGCGACGTTTCATCGATGTTTCAGCGATGTTTCTGATAGCGACGTTTCAGCGATGTTTCTGATAGCGACGTTTCTGATAGCGACATTTCTGATAGCAATGTTTCTGATAGCGACGTTTCTAATAGCGACGTTTCTGATAGCGACGTTTCTGATAGCGACGTTTCTGATAGCGACGTTAGATAGCGATGTTTCAGCGACGTTACTGATTGCGACGTTTCTGATTGCGACGTTTCTGATAGCGACGTTTCTGATAGCGACGTTTCATCGACGTTTCAGCGATGTTTCTGATAGCGACGTTTCTGATAGCGACGTTTCTGATAGCGACGTTTCATCGACGTTTCAGCGATGTTTCTGATAGCGACGTTTCTGATAGCGACGTTTCTGATAGCGACGTTTCTGATAGCGACGTTTCTGATAGCGACGTTTCAGCGATGTTTCTGATAGCGACGTTTCTGATAGCGACGTTTCTGATAGTGACGTTTCTGATGGCAACGTTTCAGCGATGTTTCTGATAGCGACGTTTCTGATAGCGACGTTTCTGATAGCGACGTTTCTGATAGCGACGTTTCTGATAGCGATGTTTCAGCGATGTTTCTGATAGCGATGTTTCTAAGAGCGACGTTTCTGATAGCGACGTTTCTGATAGCGACTGCGATGTTTCTGATAGCGACGTTTCAGCGAAGTTTCTGATAGCGACGTTTCAGCGATGTTTCTGATAGCGACGTTTCAGCGATGTTTCTGAAAGCGACGTTTCAGCGATGTTTCTGATAGCGACGTTTCAGCGATGTTTCAGCAATGTTTCTGATAGCGATGTTTCTGATTGGCCCGTGGGTGCAAAGCCCGTCCACATTTTAGCAATGTCGTCATGACGCAGCAAATCTGGATCGTTAGCCCCGTTTTTAGAGATGTGGGCACGGAGGAAAAGAGAGAGGGTTCTGTGTTCTGACACGTTGTGAGTCTCCCGACACACCGGGGACACATGTTGATGTTTAAGAGACATCAAAAAGTGCATTTTGCATGATAGGAGAGCTTTAAATGCGCACTGTGACATGAGGAAGACGAAGAAGACGAGGCCAGGTGGGGCTTTCTGAGCAGATGATTAGGTCACTGCAGGCAGGTGGTCATACATGTTGAAGGGAATGTTTTCCAGCACTTCTTTACCCTTTAACCTTCTCTGCTCTCCCTTTCTTTCTCCATTCTATTGATTCCTTTCCCACCTTCCTTCACCACCCACATGTCCATTATCTTCCTTATTTTGAAGTTAACCTTTTGCAGAGGGACTCCTCGACACACGTGGTAGACATTTCTGCTACGACATCAATCAGAGAGCTCGCAGCGCTTCAAAAAGATCGCTCCGTGTCAGAGTTACTTTTCATCTTCACCGCTAATAACGTCACGTAATGTTCACTTTCAAATTAGTGCTCTCGGGGAGAAAGTCGTCCTGCTTAGAAGTCCTCTTCATGCTTATGCCACAAAGGAAATGAGAAAATGCATCAGTTCGGTTTGCTTTTAGGGATGGATCATTTACTCGGCAATGAAGTGAACGTATTAGCCTGATGTTTGCAGGCGAACGTGACACGTGTCTCAGGGCTTTCTCTCTGACGTCGACACATTCGAGATGTTCTGTCAGTGATGTGAAAATGTGCTTTTCGACGCCGATGTGTCATCCCAAAGATAACTAAGCGTTTTCTCTCGCTGCGAATCTTGTTTTAAACACGGCGGATAAAAGAAAAGCTGTAGGCGGTCTCCGTCATAATCACACTTTAAATATCTGCAATATTAATAACAGGTTTATCTGTGATGTAACACAACAAGTGAGAAATGAGTCCATGGGGAATTCTCTTTTGTAATATTTCCCTTTGATTTGAATGCTTGAAAGACTGTTCGTAATACTTCATGTTTAAAATCCATTTATCCCACTCCAAAACACCTTGGCAATTTAATTCCTGTGGTTATGGTTTCCTGACAAATTGTCACATTGACTCTTTAAGATGAACTAATGAGTAGCCACTTTTATTATGACTGTTTAAGCCTTTTAAAGGGGCCCTATCATGTCGGCTTCATATTTATATTGTATGTCTACTATGACATGCTTAAATGTTCAAAAAGGTCTTTATTTTTCTCATGCTGTCTGTGGAAAGAAACACCTGGAGGGAATATCTTGTCTTTTAGCCTTTGCAGACCGTTTACATGCACACAAACCCGTAGAACACACTATAGGAAACCTGGAAAAGCATATTAGGTCCCCTTAAGATAGAAATATCAAACTAATCTATTTTCATCCTGCAATATAAACCATAGCACTTTACATCAGAAATGTGAGACGCTTTGACTCCATTGTTGCCTCTGTGACCTCGTAAAGTTCATCTAATATTGACCACAGTCTCCCCGCGGCACGATTCATCCACTTTGATCATTTCCTTTGATCACTGTGTCTGCTTGGTACTTTTTAAAAAGACAAACTAGACGCATTACAGCTGACATTTGCATCGATCCTCTTTGAAGCAGCTGGGCAAACGTCATTTGTAGTTTCAAAAACAAGTGCAACATGCTCATTTGTCTGAGGACATTGCAATCGCATGGAATCCACAATGAATCCAAGACCCACAAGCGAGACGGCTTATTTCCCGTTCCCTTGAAATGCTCGGATGTTTAAACGGTTGCCAGCGAACCTGAAAACGGCCCGAGTGCTGAACGAGGCTCTGCTGACACAGAAAGTGAAACGCCAGGCTGGACGAGAGCGACTCCAGCCTGATGGAGCCGTAGCCGACAGCGCTGTCCAGCCCAGGGAGGGATGAATAAAGCACTAGACATTAGCGGCGTTCACACTGCGGTGCTTTTCCCACAAAGGTTCATGCGAACTTAGTTCATGATCTCGTTCACACCAAAAAGAGCCGGTACTAAAAGTAGTTCATGCGAACTTTTTGACCCGCTCGAAAGTCCCTGCTAGAGAGCAGGGACTTTGGAGCGGCTCTTTGTGAGAAAAGAGCTATATGTCTGATTGGCTGGGCGGATTGCAAACCACGCCCCGAAACACTCCCAAAGAGTTTTGTGAAGCCGCCATTTTATTATCCTCGCATTAGCATTATTAGCATTAGCATTAGCCCAGCGCAGAAACGCAGAGAGACTAACTTATGGCAACACAAAATAAAACATGGGAGCGGTGGAGATGAGGAGGTGTCGGCGTTCTGGCGATTTAATCGGAAGGCTTCAGTAGAAGCTGCTGGGACTCCCAGCAGCTTCTACTGAAGCCTTCCCAAACTCCGGGGACTTCCGGCCGGGGACTTTGGGCGGCAGTATACGCCGTGAAGTGGTTTGCGGCCTGCCAGTAAACCCAAAGCAGAAGAAGAAGAAGAAGTGACGTCAGCGGCTTCATTTGCCTAATCCTCCCCCAGGGACTTGTTCTGGTGTGAACGCGATCTGTACTTAGTTCATGCGAACTAAAGAGTTCGGATGAACCTTTGTGGGGAAAGTACCACAGTGTGAACGCGGCTAATAGAGTCCCTCTCCATGGACTTCAGCCTCTGGGCGACGCTCCAGCCATACCGGCCACTCGCTCCAGCCACACCGGCCACTCGCTCCAGCCGCACCGGCCACTCGCTCCAGCCGCACCGGCCACTCGCTCCAGCCGCACCGGCCACTCGCTCCAGCCGCACCGGCCACTCGCTCCAGCCGCACCGGCCACTCGCTCCAGCCGCACCGGCCACTCGCTCAAATGGGAATTAGAAACCAGGAGACAGATGGTGAATAGCGCATTTACTCCCAGACAGATCGATGCACTCGATGTCTGCAGGGCACGCGCAGAAATTGGGGTGAAAAAGGGCAAGCAGTGTGTTTCGTATGTACTCATTCTACCCGTATCACCTCATAAGAGTCGGGAAACCTCCACAGTGCTTCACTTTCCCGGCGATGGTCTCCTCCTCTCACAGTCAAGGCCACGAGAGAAAGTGCCCTGCTTGCCAAAGGGCTGTCACTGAGCAGAGCAGCCTTAAACAGGGATGTTGTTTTCTATTGTCCCAAAGCCAGAGCGCTGTTTCAGTCGCTGGAGCACAGCGGTAAACAAATCCCTGAGCTCTGTGGAGGCTTCGAGGAGCAGCATGAAGGAAAGGATGCGAACACGACGCCAATGAAAGACGTGGTAATGAACGAGGTGGCGAGGATTCAGTGTTTCGGCTACTTGGAGTGTCCATTTCGGAAAGATATCAGTGTGTATTTGCACAAAGAAATCCACTGTGCCATGTCTCTTCTACATCAACATGTGTCCCCTCTTCTTCATGTCTCTTCTACATCAACATGTGTCCCCTCTTCTCCATGTATCTTCTACATCAACATGTGTCCCCTCTTCTTCATGTCTCTTCTACATCAACATGTGTCCCCTCTTCTCCATGTCTCTTCTACATCAACATGTGTCCCCTCTTCTCCATGTCTCTTCTACATCAACATGTGTCCCCTCTGCTCCATGTCTCTTCTACATCTACATGTGTCCCCTCTTCTTCATGTCTCTTCTACATCAACATGTGTCCCCTCTTCTTCATGTCTCTTCTACATCAACATGTGTCCCCTCTTCTCCATGTCTCTTCTACATCAACATGTGTCCCCTCTTCTCCATGTCTCTTCTACATCAACATGTGTCCCCTCTGCTCCATGTCTCTTCTATATCTACATGTGTCCCCTCTTCTTCATGTCTCTTCTACATCAACATGTGTCCCCTCTTCTCCATGTCTCTTCTACATCAGCATGTGTCCCCTCTTCTTCATGTATCTTCTACATCAACATGTGTCCCCTCTTCTTCATGTCTCTTCTACATCAACATGTGTCCCCTCTTCTTCATGTCTCTTCTACATCAACATGTGTCCCCTCTTTTCCGTGTCTCTTCTACATCAACATGTGTCCACTCTTCTTCATGTCTCTTCTACATCAACGTGTGTCCCCTCTTCTTCATGTCTCTTCTACATCAACGTGTGTCCCATCTTCTTCATGTCTCCTCTACATCAACATGTGTCCCCTCTTCTCCATGTCTCTTCTACATCAACATGTGTCCCCTCTTCTATTATCTCTGATTATGGGGAATGCTGCAATGATCTGTTTGGGGTTTCAGCCAATCAGAGACAGGCTCTGGATATCTCTGAGACCTGGAATATATTGATAAACAAAACGTATAATAAAGCTTTAAGAGTTCTGGACACTGCTCATCATTCCACTTTCAGTTCCTCGTGTGTTTCGCCCAAAGTGAGAAGGAGGCGATTTGCTGTGTGTTCAATCCACCTGAGACAGAACACACCTTTCAGTGTTTACCTCAGATCTGTAGTTCGACATCAGATCAGATGAAATACACGGCCATCAGAGAGTTCGTGGGAAGATGGAGGCACTGGGACGGGACTCGTGTTTGCACACGTCACTCCCGTCGAAGATAACCTTCTGCCACCGCTATCTTCACTCTCATCCCCACATCAGCACGAGGGGACACACTCCCCTGCAGTAAACCGTTCCTATCAAACCCAGGTGCACGTCCACGCGGCTCTAATAGAGATGGCAAAAGTTTTCCTCAAGTAGAAGTACGGATACTCGTGTTTAAAAATACGCTGGTGAAAGTAGAAGTACTGACTAAACGTCTTTACTCAAGTTCATTTATTTTTTTTTATTCTACTAAAATCATACAAAAACAAAAATGTATAATTCATACACACAAATGAACAAAATGAGTAGAAGCGGGAGGGCTGAAGCTTATGGGGAGCAGCCATGGCACTTATTTCGTCCAAAACGTATAGAAATGAAGGAATACAAAGAAATAAAGAAAACTAATGAAAACTGAAAACATTTAAAAAAAGTTAGGGCAAGAAAAGAAGGAAATGCGTTTACCGTTCCGTCTCTCGTTCCACTTCTACTTTGGCGTGCTACCTGTCTCGCTCTTTTCCGGCCTCCAGCTTTTCCTGCTGGAGCCCGCCGCTTAAAGGTGGCGGGCGCGGAGCGGTCCTAGAGCCCGTAGCGTTAAAGGTGGTTAATTGTACCTGTGAAATCCATAGATGTAGGAGGTCCCCCTAGTGGCCGTTAGCTGCACACAAACAATGGGGGGGAAAGTCGCGGCTTATAGTCCGAAAAGTAATACTGGGAATATCAAATACTTGTTAGCTGGAGTAATCTGCCAATATAATTGTTTTTACTTTAGTTATGAATTGATGATGGCGCTTGAGAGGTCTGGGTGAAGTCCATTCCACGTTCTGGATCAGCTGTGTGGTTGGATGGTTGCTCGACAGGGCTTACACAACCAGTTAGGATGCCTGGGTGGGTTTCTCCTGACTGTGGTTTGGAACAAGTCAAAGTAAAGAGGCTTTGAAGTGTCCTTCAGTAAAAAGTACCCATAGCTAGCAGCTGCTTTAAAGAGTACCTGACCTCCCTTTATATCAACAGAACAAAAAGATAGGTTTTGAATGTACTTTTAAATATTTCAAGGGCGTTTGCTTAATAATAATAATTATAATAATGGTAATAAACATTATTTCGTGCTTTAGGGTTGGGGTACAAAAGAGTATGACAAAAAAATCACAATAACAAATGAGGAACATAATTAAAATATGTTAAAACAATAAAACAGTGATACTACTTAAAATGAAAAGCCAAAGTCTTTAATTGACTTAAGAATCATCCAATTAAGGTTTCCGCTCTAAGATCAAATGGTGTGGGGCGATATGGAAACAGAAAGCAGCGTCCCCTCGTTCCTTGTAATGCACTTTTGAATATGAAACATTCATGCATTCTCCCTCCCTCGCCCCCGCACGTCTTTCCTATCGTCTGCTCGGCGCCCAGCTATCGATAACGAGCCCTCGGGGTGCATGGCAGCTCAGAGAGGCACCGTAATGAAGGAGTCCAGAGTCTGCAGAGAAACACGCGGCATAATGAGAGGAGAGGAAGCAGGGGCTTTCCGAGGGTCCCGGGGTCAGGTCGAGGGGAGGTGTCGCTCGAGTTAATACGATACGATAATCCTTTAATGGTCGGATCGAGTCTGACCTTTGACTTGCGTGGCAGCAGCTCCGCGTGTGACATCGGCACGGACAGATATCGGGACACGATACGTGGACAACAGACGCTGAACACAACGGCACACTTTCAACGTTATCGTCAATCTCTCAGTCGATGAAAACTGAAGACGTCACAACTATGAAAGAACTAATGTGGAATTATGTAGTAAATCGAAAAAGTGTTAAACAATCCATTTCGCCTCGATGACAGCTCAAGTCAAAGTACAGAGAGAACGATATACCGTGTGTGCGTGTGTGTGTGTGTGTGTGTGTGCACGTGTGTGTGTGTGTGTGTGACTATGTGTGTGTGTGTATGTGTGTGGTACTGTACTGTACTGTGTGTGTGTGTGTGTGTGTGTGTGTGTGTGTGGTACTGTGTGTGTGTGTGTGTGTGTGTGTGTGTGTGGTACTGTGTGTGTGTGTGTGTGTGTGTGTGTGTGTGTGTGTGGTACTGTACTGTGTGTGTGTGTGTGTGTGTGTGTGTATATGCGTGTGTGTGTGCGTGCGTGCGTCTGTCTTGGCTCGTTGTCGTGGGATACCTTCAGGCGATGGTGATTGGCACAGAGGCTTCTCCATCTGTTCACACACTCCTAACCCTAACCACACATTAGTTGTTTCCTCACGCGCTCGACGGCTCAGTTTCTACTGAGTCAGCCTGCGCTCTGATTTCTGTCCAGCTTCCCGACACCGTGTCGTTTAGACGTAACGGTCTGAGAACTGATATGCAAATCTCCAACGATTCCTTCTGTCTGTTTAGTAGATCGGGGGCTACGGATTCACCGCGGCACTAAGAACTGATTGGACGCGCCATTAGGTGAATTGTGAACTGTGTCAATTGAACGCTAGGTTACGAGCGTGCCGGACCGGAAGTAATTAATTTCGCAATCACTATTAATTACGTCGATGCACGCGCGTCCCCTTTGCACTCTGGTTTGAAACGTGTCTGCGCTCTGAATGAAAAGCAGCCTCCCGTCTCTCTCAGAATGAAACAGATTGGGAGAGAGACGCGCCGTCGGGGGAACGTACGTGGGCGTGAGGATGCAATGGAAATCCATCTCCGTGGTTGTTATCCATTTAGCACGCGCTACGTGGAAACGGGTTCACGCGTCAATAACCCGGTTAAATCCCCGCTGTTCGCCGCCATGTTTGATTTTGACAAATGTCAGCTTGGCAAATAATCCACAACGATCAGCTTGTGAACTTAATTACAGCGTGAAGCCAGCGGTGCCTCAACAACGTGTCCCTGTCCTTAGGAGGCTGTGGGGTTTGTTACGATGCGAGGTGCAGGTGAAAGAACGATACGCGGAGAGACGGTTTTCTTGCAAAAATAAACTGTTGTCTACCTTTAATAAAACCCTAAAGGCATCTGGACTACCTATGTTGCAAATGTATCATCTCTTGGATTCACACACGGCATCTATTGCAGTCTGTCCTGAGAGGGATCCCTCCTCTGCTGCTCTCCCTGAGGGTTTCTCCATGTTCCCTTAAACTGGGTTTTCTCTGGAAGTGTTTGCTTGTACGATGTGAGGGTCTAAGGACAGAGGGTCTGAGGACAGAGGGTCTGAGGACAGAAGGTCTAAGGACAGAGGGTCTGAGGACAGAGAGTCTGAGGACAGAGGGTCTGAGGACAGAGAGTCTGAGGACAGAGGGTCTGAGGACAGAGGGTCTGAGGACAGAGGGTCTGAGGTCAGAGGGTCTAAGGACAGAGGGTCTGAGGAGAGAGGGTCTGAGGACAGAGGGTCTGAGGACAGAGGGTCTAAGGAGAGAGGGTCTAAGGAGAGAGGGTCTGAGGACAGAGGGTCTGAGGACAGAGGGTCTGAGGACAGAGGGTCTGAGGACAGAGGGTCTAAGGACAGAGGGTCTAAGGAGAGAGGGTCTGAGGACAGAGGGTCTGAGGACAGAGGGTCTGAGGACAAAGGGTTTGAGGACAGAGGGTATAAGGACAGAGGGTCTGAGGACAGAGGATCTAAGGACAGAGGGTCTAAGGAGAGAGGGTCTAAGGAGAGAGGGTCTGAGGACAGAGGGTCTGAGGACAAAGGGTATGAGGACAGAGGGTCTGAGGACAGAGGGTCTAAGGAGAGAGGGTCTGAGGTCAGAGGGTCTGAGGTCAGAGGGTCTAAGGAGAGAGGGTCTAAGGACAGAGGGTCTGAGGACAGAGGGTCTGAGGACAGAGGGTCTGAGGTCAGAGGGTCTGAGGACAGAGGGTCTGAGGACAGAGGGTCTGAGGACAGAGGGTCTGAGGTCAGAGGGTCTGAGGACAGAGGGTCTGAGGACAGAGGGTCTGAGGACAGAGGGTCTGATATTCTGTACAAACTTGATTGAGTAAATTCATTATTGCATCGCCATAAATATTACACCTTCAAGAAAAACAAGGCTCTAAACGTATAGTTTTTAACTTAATTGACCCTCGTAAAATCACACATTTCCTGACCAATCGCGTGCAAGACTCCGCCTCCTCATACAAGGAGTACTTTGGAGTCAAGATGGCCTCCAGGTCTGAACAAAGGAAATGGTGGTTACTTGGCGCTCGTGTGTTTTAGACGCACGTTATTAGTCTATATATATGTTTTTATAACGTTAACTGAAATAAAGGCAACTCCTGGAAGCACGTGGGACCCCTGAGCTGGTCTGAGTAGAGTTGAACGCATCGACGGTGGATTTGTTTAAAGTCGAGCGCTCGGTTGCTTCGGCCTCGTGGATTATTCTGACCTCCAACAGGGTTATCGTCGGAGCAGCGGTGTGTGTCTTCTTTGGAGCAACGAGATCAATTGGAAACATCCCGTTCGTTAACTTTTGGGCGAATCGATAAGTCCTCGAGGAGCTGAGATGCGTTCTTAAGAAATGTGCGAGGGAATAAGAGCAGGCCGGGGTAGCACTTGGGATGCAGATGAGTTTAGAGACCGCTTTCATTTGGGAGTCATTAGAAACAGCTTCTCCCGCTTTATTGATTTCCTGCTTCTGTGCAGCGTCGCTTAGAAACGCTCTCCGGCCCACGGGGTGTCGAATACAGCCGCAGTACAGTGTGGGTTAACCCAGTGTCAACACCACTTTACACACAGTACTACACACACAGTCACACACACACACACACACACACACACACACACACACACACACACACACACAGTCACACACACACACACACACACACACACAGTACAGTACCACACACACACACACACACACAGTACAGTCACACACACACACACACGCACGCACGCACGCACGCACGCACAGTACAGTACTACACGCACACGCACACGTGCACACACACACACACACACACACAGTACTACACACACACACACACACAGTACAGTACCACACACACACACACAGTACAGTACCACACACACACACACACACACACAGTACAGTACTACACACACACACACACACACACACACACACACACACAGTACAGTCACACACACACACACACACACACACACACATTACATTCACACACACACACACACACACATTACAGTCACACACACACACACACACACATTACAGTCACACACACACACACACACACAGTCACACACACACACACACACACACACACACAGTACAATCACACACACACACACACACACACACACACACACACACACACACACACAGAGCTGTATCCTGTGATTTCCCGCTGACGGATATCAGAACATTGCCATTAGACGTTGGGAGCTGCAGGCGAGCTGCTGGTTTGGGAGGAGTGATACTCGCCATGGGACAAGCCCCCGTTTCTATGGAAACAAAAGGAGTGGGATTGAAGGATAAGAGATGACGAAAAGGCCCTCCTTTTCGTCATCTCTTATCCTTCAATCCCACTCCTTTTGTCACACACAAATGGTGCATTGAGCTTGGAGATCTTAAAAGGAGGGAGAGACTGGGACGTGCTGCAGGTCTCGGCCTCCCCAGCGGTAGCCGGTGTCATGCATTCATCAGTCGCACGCAAACATCGTATCGCTGCCTCCTTTTTATCCAAACAACACATCAAAGGATTTGCATTTGAGTTGTGCCATATGTTCACCACACGGACGAAATGCTTTGCTGTGGACGAAGAAGCAGAGCCACCGATTGAATTCCCAGCATGCAGGGATGTTGAGCACATAAAGCGAGCGGGACATGTGACCGAGCTTCCACCTGTTCTCCCCACGCCTCCCGGCTGCATGTACACAGCATTACTAAGACGAAGGGGAGAGGAGGCAGGCAACAGTCTGCGAATGAATAATTCATCAGGCAGCGCCGTTGATAACGATGGTGAAACCGCAGCGCCTCGTTCACACTGAAATGAGACGAGGGGCGACTGGGAAAGAGACATTGTAGTTATTTGACCCCCTGCTGTGTAAACAATCCGGACTTAAAAATATACTGAAATCTAGACTTTCACACAAGAATGCCCCAGACGCACACACCTGCATGCACATCCCAACCCATGCATCGATGTGGTCAACACAGCTGGTAGAGGACCCCGTGTTCGCGCGGACCCTCGCGGCGCCGCCGGTGCCGAGCAGAAATTAAGAGATTGTACTCAAACAGCCGTTGCACCGCGTCGAAACGCCCAGGACTCCCATTGTCTTCAGGACGCCGTGGCGCAGCTGTGGGAGACACAGAGCCCCCTCCCATGCAGCCTGGCAACACACACTATTATCAACAACAACAACAACAACAACAACACCGACAGCAGGGGGGAAAAGAGCAAGGAGAACCACCAGTCGCCGTGTACAATTAGATGCAAAGCGGGAACTAAACAACAGAAGTAACACTTTGGAATGAGTGTCTGCTCAGGAGTGCTTTCATTAACGCGTGCTTAGGAAATATGATTCGCTCGAATGGACTAGTTTCACACCAGAAGCTTCAGATGCGTTTGCTATCAGTTCTCTGTTCGCTATTTTTTTTGGGTCACAAAGCCTGAAATACAGAAGCTTTTAGTCTGGCTGTCGCGCGTAACGACAGCCTCCGGTGGCTTTCATTCTGATGCTGTCTTTCATCCTTTCTTTAGAACAGTGTTTCTCAAACTTTCTCATACCAAGGGACACTTAACGAATAAGAAAACACTCGCGGACCACCTAACTCCACACATATCCAAAGACACATCGTTTTTTACAAATCGCCTGAAAATGGTACAAACAAGTGGCAACATGTGTGGTGAAGCTGTTGATCTGGGCTATATCATGCAATCGAAAGTGAAACTTAAGCTCGCTCCATTGCGGACATATTCCCGCGAGAGTGCGGAAAACTTTTAATGAATTAATTAATTATACTCACGGACCACTAGGGGGCGCTCGCGGACCACACTTTGAGAAGCTTTAGAACTATTGCATTCGAAATCAGCAATGTCTGCTAAAGCTGCCCCATTTACTGATTTGTGTGACAGTTGATCAATGGGGACTGTCCGACACTATAAACCAGTGGTTTTCAAACTGTGGGGCGCGACCCCTGGTGGGTCGCGGAGGTACTGCATGGGGGTCGCGGGAAGATTTTTTTATTTTATTATTTTCTCCTTTTAGCTTTGTGAAGCACCTTGAGATGACGTTGTTTTTAAAGTGTGATATATAAATCAAATGTATTATTATTCAATTGTAAACAAACACTGCTCGAAAATATCATTGGTCAGAGAGCTGTGGGCGTAACGCTGCCTTTTGCAACATCCTACTTGTGAGAGAGGCTTTTTCTGCTGTTGCCGCCATCAAAAGGAAACACAGATCAAAGCTGAACATTGAGAATGAACTGAGGGCAGTCTCAAAACAACAGCCCCGCTTTGAGAAGATCTGCGAGGGAAAGCAAGCACACACAAGTCACTGATAGGCTGTGTGGAATAGGAATGGAAAGCGATGTGATCGTTTGCAACCTGCAGTAGAAATAATTAATTAATATATTTTCCTTAAAGAAATTTGAATTTAAAAATCTACTACACAGAGAAGAAGGCCAACTCTGATGTGACAGCCTCCAGTGGTTCTCGGGCACAGTATAAGTATCTTAGTGGGAAACACTTAGAAGTCTGACAGATGATATTTAGTGACGGCCACCACCTGGTGTTGCCGTGGTGACCCACCAGAATCCGCAGGCCCGCTGATCTGTCCCCACTCCGCTCCCACATGTCACCTTTTGTTGTGGATCACAAGTAGAGAAAATTGCCCAAATGGACGTGAAGCGTTTTGGACACGCAGCCGAGTCAGCTTGGGGCCAACACTTCCTCGGTTTCTGCATTTACGAGTCATGGCGGTCAGATGGCAGCACATATCGAAAGAAGCAAAGGACTATTGAATTCGGGAACCTATCAAAGTTTAATATCCTTGACCAGGATCAAACAGACCCTGATATACGGCCTGAGAGTGTGTGTCATTAACTTGGATGAGCAGAGACGAGGATTGTGGGGGCTTTTTTTACGAGCACATCCTGCTTCCTTTTCTGATTTAGAAAGCTGACATGAGTCGCTTGGCTTTGGCAGTCCATTAAAACCTGAGTACCTGCGCCAGAGCTCAGCTGGGATTCTCTTTATGGAGAGTTTGCAGTCGGAAGCTGCGGTAATTGTCACCACGCTTTGAAACATCTCTGTTGACAGCCAGACCGCGCTATTTGCACACAAACACAGCGTTGCTTATGCCACTTTATTCATCTCCAAAAAACGGGATCATTTTACTTCCCGCACTCTCATTTTTATTCATTTCCTATTTTGGTATTCTCCCCAGATTCAGTTTAATCAGATTCTGCTTCTCATGTGAACATTATTGAAAGCATTTCATTTGCCAATTAGCCAGATGCTCCCCAGTTAAATAATGAATATGCTAATTCTAAAGCTGGGGGATATGTTGTCTTTTGAGTTACAGCGGCGACAATTATCCCAGTCACGGGTCCTCGCAGCGGCGTGCTGTATGCGCGACTGCAGAGCGCCGTTATCCTGCATGCATGCGATTCATTGTTGCAGACATTTTCTCTGCTACGTAGAGGTGGTCGCCTCGGGCCTGTGGTGTCATTGAAGCGTATACATATTCAGCACAAATACTTTGTTACTGTACTTAAGTACATGTCTCTGGTATCAGTACTTTACTCCACTACTTATTTGTCTGACGACTTTTTACTTCTTACATGTTGAACTCAAATACCTGTACTTTCTACTTCTTACATGTTGAACTCAAATACCTGTACCTTCTACTTCTCTCATGTTGAACCCAAATACCTGTACTTTCTACTTCTCACATGTTGAACTCAAATACCTGTACTTTCTACTTCTCACATGTTGAACTCAAATACCTGTACTTTCTACTTCTCACATGTTGAACTCAAATACCTGTACTTTCTACTTCTCACATGTTGAACCCAAATACCTGTACTTTCTAATTCTCTCATGTTGAACTCAAATACCTGTACTTTCTACTTCTCTCATGTTGAACTCAAATACCTGTACTTTCTACTTCTCACATGTTGAACTCAAATACCTGTACTTTCTACTTCTTCATGTTGAACTCAAATACCTGTACTTTCTACTTCTCTCATGTTGAACCCAAATACCTGTACTTTCTACTTCTTACATGTTGAACTCAAATACCTGTACTTTCTACTTCTCTACATGTTGAACTCAAATACCTGTACTTTCTACTTCTCACATGTTGAACTCAAATACCTGTACTTTCTACTTCTCTCATGTTGAACTCAAATACCTGTACTTTCTACTTCTCTCATGTTGAACTCAAATACCTGTACTTTCTACTTCTCTCATGTTGAACTCAAATACCTGTACTTTCTACTTCTCTACATGTTGAACTCAAATACCTGTACTTTCTACTTCTTACATGTTGAACTCAAATACCTGTACTTTCTACTTCTCTCATTTCCCAAACAGCTGGTTCCTTTAGTCTGAATGTGTGTTGGTGCGTGATAATTATTCTTTAGAGTCACTGCGTGCCTATTGGTTGGAACACGATCCGTGTATCCATCACTTCCTGGTCTTCTCTAAAGAAGAGGGACCAATGGAAACGTTGTCATGTTGCCGTTGGTCACCATGGAAACATTCGTTAGCTAACGATGACATTATTGTTCTATTGATATAAAGGGAGGTCAGGTACTCTTTAAAACAGCTGCTAGCTATGGGTACTTTCTACTGAAGGACACTTCAAAGCCTCTTTACTTTTACTTTAAAGTCAGTACTTCTACTTTCACCAGAGTATTTTTAAACATACTTCTACTTGAGTAAAGGATGTGTGTACTGTTGCCGTCTCTGGGTGTCGTTGAATTATAACGCGTGTTAATTGAGTGCAGGAATATTAGTTTTAGAGCAGTGCTTCCCTCCATGCATACGGATTGTTTGCCTACCTCTATCTCAGCGGGGTTTAATTGAACGCCACATCGCCCGCTATCATCTTTGTGGAGCGATGTTCTCGTCGCGACAGATTCGTCCTTAATGTGCTTCCTGCAATACTCTGAGAGAAATCAGTCGGTACACACGTGGATCTTAGGACAGCGATCTCCCTTTTAAACGGTTTGGTTTTCAATTCTCACGGGTATCTTTGTCCATGTTTTGCTTTCATGTTACATTTTCTTCTTTAAATTGTTTAATTTAAACTATTTTAACGTCTTGTCAGCTTTACTTCAGGATTAGGATCACCGTATCTTCTCTACCTAGAAATTATTTTAATATTGTTGCTGTGTGTTCTTCCACTTGGGCTGCTTTGTGCATGAAAGGCGCTATAGAAATACAGATTAATATGATGTGCCGTCGCTCCACACACACTGATCCGTCAGCCTGCTCGTTATATATCACCTCCTCACAGCCCATGGCAGATAATGGAGCTTCTTCCTGTCCGTCTGCACGTGCGTCCACTCATCCATGATTTATGGACATGCAGTTACTCCCGATCGATAGCTTTGCTCCCACCACAACATTTCCCCAAGTCCCACAATCTTTGCTTATTTCCAAAGCCACAGCATCATATTGAATAACGACTTGACATTTATCCGGCCCACAGGAGAAGCCGCTCTTCCATGGCAACCGATTAAAGTTTCTAACCCGAGTGAGGGGCCAACAATGAACTCGCAAACGCCCGATGTACATGGAAGTGGCATTTAGTTTAATACTGAATATCGTGCGTGCCTTCTCGCCGTGTTGCTCGCCCCCAACGGATGATATGTTGTGACATTCAACATCAAACGCTGAAGATATCGGGTGTTTAGTCGTCTTTGAAAGTTCTCTCAGGCAGCTGGGGATAAATACTGCAGAGAAAGATCAAAGACTAATAAATAAATAAGACTAATCAATGGATTCTCGCTATGAGCTTTTAAAAAAATGCAATGTCCGAGAGTGTTGCTATGTTACCGATTGATGGTGCTTCGTCACGTGAGCATTGTTCACGGTGGTTGTAAATGATCCATTAACAGAATGCTTCACTTCAGCTCTAATAGAGTTCTGCAGACCGTTTATTTGACGTGTCGTTAAACGCTGTGTGCACTTTGACTTTGTAACCAGGCTCTCGGCATCTTGTCCGACTTCAGACCCGACTGAAATATCTCTATTGGATTTCCGTTGGATTTGTTGGTTGGTCCCCAGGGAAGAGATTATCGAGACTTTTCTGAACACAAAATCCATCCCATCCGTCCAGGCGTGTTTGTGAAGGACCTGGAGAAACTAATTCCACTCACGAAAGGGACTTAGAGCGTGCTTGAGAGGGGAGGGACTTAGAGCGTGCTTGAGAAAGGGGAGGGACTTAGAGCGTGCACAAGAGAGGGGAGGGACTTAGAGCGTGCTTGAGAAAGGGGAGGGACTTAGAGCGTGCACGAGAGAGGGGCGGGACTTAGAGCGTGCTTGAGAAAGGGGAGGGACTTAGAGCGTGCTTGAGAGGGGAGGGACTTAGAGCGTGCTTGAGAGAGGGGAGGGACTTAGAGCGTGCTTGAGAAAGGGGAGGGACTTAGAGCGTGCTTGAGAGTGGGAGGGACTTAGAGCGTGCTTGAGAAAGGGAGAGGGACTTAGCGCGTGCTTGAGAGGGGAGGGACTTAGCGCGTGCTTGAGAGGGGAGGGACTTAGCGCGTGCTTGAGAGGGGAGGGACTGCAGGCAGGGCTGCAGTGCAGGGAGTGGAAGCAGAGCGCTGAACACACACGGCTCTTATTAAAACGGCGCTTTCTCACCGGAGTACTTTCGCCCGTCATTCTTAAAGTACCGATACTAATGAACCGGAGGAATCATACCGTTTTTATCGGCAGGGTATCGCGGTACCTTTCAAGTATCGTTACACCGTGCAACACCTGCTTAGTGCTAAACAGCAACACTTAGCTTTTCACATCTTATGGGACTTAGTGAAAGTATAACCGGCTCAATGTCAGTGTTTTTGCAAGGCAAGGCAAGTTTATTTATATAGCACTTTTCAACGCAAGGCAATTCAAAGTGCCTTACAAAAAATGAAAGACATTAAGCATTAAAAAAGAAAAGTTAATAAAATAAACATTAAAAGGAAAAGTACACGGATCAAAGTCACAGTGCAGTTTAAGATATGAATAGTTCAATTAAAAGCAGCGACAAAAAGAAAAGTCTTCAGCCTGGATTTAAAAGTAGTCAGAGTTGCAGCGGACCTGCAGGTTTCTGGGAGTACATGCTATGTTAGCACTTTAGCATGCTAGCTCGAATCCCCTCACTTCCTCACACACTTGACCTTAACATGTGTTTGATGTTGGCACTTTTAAAACGGCACTGTACTGATTTCGTCTGCATTTTACAATCATAAAAATAAGCACTTGGAGATGAGACTGTTAAAATAATCTACAATATTATATGTGTTGGAAGCCATGCTCTTGAGTTTCATCCTGTAGTTAACTTAAAGAGACCATGAGTGTTTAAATGTCTGTTTGCAGCGTGTTATTGAGGGTCTTGTAACATGTGATTGTAAGAGGTCCAAAGGTATGCAAACTACAAAGAAGTGGATACACCCTGTGAGATTATTCTTTCGACACACATGTACTTGTCTTGGTGGTATTGTGGCTCTTATAGTGTTGTACAACAATATGATAATAACTTCTTCTATTTTGTTATATATTGAGTGTTGACGGTTTCGGATTCACAACAACACCATGAGCCGTGAGCGCCCCTAGTGGTCCGTGAGTATATTGGTAAAATGTCACATTTGAAATAAATAAATACATTTAAGTTTTCCGCACTCTCGCGGAAATATCTCCGCAATGGAGCGAGCTTAAGTTTCACTTTCGATTGCATGATATAGCCCAGGGCAACACCTTCGTCACACATGTTTCCACTCGTGTGTACCATTTTCAGGCGATTTGTAATCTGTTCTAGAAAAACGATGTGTTTTTGGATATTTGTGGAGTTAGGTGGTGCGCGAGTGTTTTTTTATTGGTTGAGTCCTTGGTGTGAACACGTTTGAGAAACACTGTTCTATACAATTCATACCATGTTGTATTTGCAACAACATTTTTGATTGTTTGTGAGGAAGAACAGAGGTAGGGAGAGTTTTGAGTGATATATATGCAGACGTTTTGTGATTTTATAGTGACGAGTTTTGGCATCTTAAAGTTCTGGTTGGCTTCTGTTTGGAGCAGGGATTTTGGACCCCATGAAAAGATACCATTGGTTACTTAAAAATGTTTTTCTTAATGTTCTAAAATAGTTTGGGCCCCTATCAGTCACGGGCCCTTAGAGTCGTCCTAACTGTTCACCCCTTTCGGCGCCCCTGGTTAGGAGCACCACGTGGAAAACCAGTCAGGACCCTGCGAGAGTGAGAGAGGGGCGAACAACAGGCAGGGTATCCGAAAGGGTTCAGTTGAGGTGAGGAGGCATTTCAATGCACGATGAAGCAGGGAACGGGAAAGATGAAAGGCTCTGACTTGAGTAAAATTAAGGGTGATAGGTAGAATACAAAAGTGTGCTTGAGTGGGAGGAATAGTTGAAGTTGAGCAGTGAATAATGTTGGGTTGAGCCTTTGAAGCGCCAATCTTCAGATCAGAGAAGAAGTCGACAAAAGCTCAGACTTCTTTTTTTCATCCGTCTGCCTCATGAAAAAGTGATCCTGTTCTTTAAAGACATTGTATACATTATTAGCGGGTTTATCACCGTACGACACATTTATATAAATGCTATATCTTGTATTGCATGGCACTTTCACAGCTGTATGACATTTGAAAAGTCAATTCGTATGCTGACATGCCTCATTGTGCACACGTCAAATCTGGTGACTTTCTTTGTGTGTGTCTGCATTTCTAAAGTTACATTTGGATTTGAAATTGAACACAGCATGCTCTCATTCAGCGGCAGATAGATAGAGAGATGCATGGATGGAGATAGATAGATAGATGGATGGATGGATGGATGGATAGATAGATAGGTAGATGGATGGATGGATGGATAGTGGATAGGTAGAGGTGGATGGTAGATAGATGGATGGATGATAGATGATGGAGATGGATGATGGATGGATGGATGGATAGAGAGATGGATGGATGGATGGATAGGTGGATAGGTAGATAGGTGGATAGGTAGATAGGTGGGTAGGTAGATAGATGGATGGATGGATAGATGGATAGATAGAGATGGATGGATGGATAGATAGATAGATAGATAGATAGCGAGATGGATGGATGGATAGATGGATGGATGGATAGAGAGATGGATGGATGGATAGATGGATGGATGGATAGAGAGATGGATGGATGGATAGATGGATGGATGGATAGAGAGAGATGGATGGATGGATAGAGAGAGATGGATGGATGGATAGATGGATGGATGGATGGATGGATAGACAGAGATGGATGGATGGATAGAGAGAGATGGATGGATGGATAGATGGATGGATGGATGGATGGATAGACAGAGATGGATGGATGGATAGATGGATGGATGGATAGAGAGAGATGGATGGATAGAGAGAGATGGATGGATGGATAGATGGATGGATAGATGGATGGATAGACAGAGATGGGTGGATGGATGGATAGAGAGAGATGGATGATGGATGGATGGATAAAGAGAGATGGATAGATGGATGGATGGATGGATGGATAGACAGAGATGGATGGATGGATAGATAGATGGATGGATAGAGAGAGATGGATAGATGGATGGATAGACAGAGATGGGTGGATGGATGGATAGAGAGAGATGGATGGATGGATGGATGGATAAAGAGAGATGGATAGATGATGGATGGATGGATGGATAGACAGAGATGGATGGATGGATGGATGGATGGATAGACAGAGATAGATGGATGGATAGAGAGAGATGGATAGATGGATAGAAGGATGGATGGATAGAGAGAGATGGATGGATAGATAGAGAGAGATGGATGGATAGACAGAGATGGATGGATGGATAGATGGATGGATGGATAGAGAGAGATGGATGGATAGATAGAGAGATGGATGGATAGACAGAGATGGATGGATTGATCGATGGATGGATAGAGAGAGATGGATGGATGGATGGATAGATGGATAGAGAGAGATGGATGGATAGATAGAGAGAGATGGATGGATAGATGGATGGATGGATAGAGAGAGATGGATGGATGGATAGATGGATGGATGGATAGAGAGAGATGGATGGATGGATAGATGGATGGATGGATAGAGAGAGATGGATGGATGGATAGAGAGAGATGGATGGATGGATAGATGGATGGATGGATGGATGGATGGATAGACGAGATGGATGGATGGATAGAGAGGATGGATGGATGGATAGATGGATGGATGGATGGATGGATAGACAGAGATGGATGGATGGATAGATGGATGGATGGATAGAGAGATGGATGGATAGAGAGAGATGGATGGATGGATAGATGGATGGATAGATGGATGGATAGACAGAGATGGGTGGATGGATGGATAGAGAGAGATGGATGGATGGATGGATGGATAAAGAGAGATGGATAGATGGATGGATGGATGGATGGATAGACAGAGATGGATGGATGGATGGATGGATGGATGGATAAAGAGAGATGGATAGATGGATGGATAGACAGAGATAGATGGATGGATAGAGAGAGATGGATAGATGGATAGAAGGATGGATGGATAGAGAGAGATGGATGGATAGATAGAGAGATGGATGGATAGACAGAGATGGATGGATGGATAGATGGATGGATGGATAGAGAGAGATGGATGGATAGATAGAGAGAGATGGATGGATAGACAGAGATGGATGGATGGATAGATGGATGGATAGAGAGAGATGGATGGATGGATAGATGGATAGAGAGAGATGGATGGATAGATAGAGAGAGATGGATGGATAGATGGATGGATGGATAGAGAGAGATGGATGGATGGATGGATGGATGATGGATAGAGAGAGATGGATGGATGGATAGAGAGAGATGGATGGATAGAGAGAGATGGATGGATGATAGAGAGATGGATGGATGGATAGAGAGAGATGGATGGATGGATAGATGGGTACTTTATTGATCCCAAGTTGGGAAATGTTTGCGTTGCAGCAGCATAGAAAACAAAGCCAAAGATAGATGTTGAATAAAATCCATGGGAAAAGTATTTGAAGTTTGTAAAAGAAAAAACTACTATTGGCTGATTTTACCTTTTTAATTGTGATGTATCTTATAAGAGAAATGAAGACACAAGAAATAAACAGTCCAAATATTCCTGAAATAGAAATAAAATAGCATTAAAACGTTAAAAAAAAATTATATATCTATATATACGTGGATGTGGAAAATATACATGTGGAAATACAACTTCCCATTCACAAATATAGTGCAGGATATTAGAGAGATGGGTAACTGCGTGAGATGCGGTTTACGGTGCAGGGAATCCCAGCTTTCATGGTCTGCCCGTATTGTCATGGGACGTACCCTCGCAATTAGGCAGACTGTTGACCTTAAACCTCCGAATGTCCTGACAGAAGGCCGGAGGAAGACGTCTTCGCCTCGCCTCGCTCCCCAGGGAATAATCCTCCAGTGTCCTTTCTGAGGCCTGGCAGGAGCCGCTGACCTCTCCTTTGTGACCGAATTAATCCGCAGACCTGAGATAATGGCCGTGTCACAGCCCGCGGCAGAAGGTGGCAGGAGAATAATCATCCCTCCACCGTGCCGTTTCAATTCCCCTCTGCTTCGTCCATGTTTCTTGTCATTCGCCAGCATGCATGAATTTAGATTATCGGCGAAGCAGCAGACAAGCTCTCAGGACGATGAGTTTGGTTTTTTGTCTGAATCGGAGTAAGGAAATGTTTGGAGATCTTCTGACAAATTGAGTCTTCGAAAAGTGTCTTTGCTAAGGGGTCTACTTTGTACACATATCATGCGACCGATTTGGAGTTGTAGAAATGTGCTTTTATGTGTTGTGTGGCAACAGTCAAATTGGTATCTGAGAATCTACAATTGAACTTGTGGTGCAGCCTGACTGAGCTGCGTACTGTCAACGAGACCACACAATAATGGTCCCTGTTGAAAGGACAGGGGAGATAGCTCCGAGCTGGGGAAGAAACCCGCTTCTTTATATGTCGTGCGTTTGACGCAGCAGCATCTCTAAATCTTGTTGACTTGCGTTGTTGTTGTTGACGAGTTTGAGCTGAACTGCAGCAGAAAGTTTGCCGTTAGTTTGAGAAAGCAGGGACAGGAGCTCGTGTGAAGCATCACGCTCCAGTCAGCGGCTCCTCATAACCCTGGGTGCCATACAATAAGTCTGGATCCAGTTCTCTCTCCGCAGTGGGGACCTCAGGGCGTCAGGGCAGAGCGCAGCATGAAGGGTATCGGTACATCATGTCAAAGGCCTTTAATGAATCCACACTAACTTTCTGCAGTGTATGTGTGAAAAACCAGTCGACACTTACGATACGATATACTTTATTGTCCCCGTAAGGACATTTGTTCTGGACTCCGTCCTGCAGTTCCGCATACATGTACCAGGGTTTATAACTGACGGGCTGTCAGGAGAGAGAGGAGAGAGGAGAGAGAGAGAGAGGAGAGAGAGTGAGAGAGAGAGAGAGAGAGGAGAGAGAGAGAGAGAGAGAGAGAGAGAGAGAGAGAGAGAGAGAGAGAGAATAATGTACGTTATCTACTACAAGCAGTTTGTTTGAATGTAATAAGCCCCGTGAACTGAGTTTTAAACATCAGCATATCTGCTCACAGTCCGGTGATTACCTGCTAGCGGAAACTCTGCTACACAACTCTTATTATTGTGATTGAAATATGACACACGGTAAGTTTCAAATTAGTCCGGTAAAATAAATTCTGCCCGGACATTTGACCGGCGGGAAAAAATCGGATCAACGCCGGAGCTGTATTAGATTAACATTAGCATGCTTATTGGAGTGGTGAGTGAACTGCCTCGCGGCCTGTAGCAGCATCCTTGATGGAGCATGTGTGTGGGCTGGAAAGGAGTGAGCAGAGGGTCGTGTTGTCGATTCTGCCAAAGAGACGCGCTACCATGGAAACCAAACAATGGTGTAGCTGTATTAAAGTCCGAGTGGAAACAGTCCTGAGTGAGTACATCTGATTTTGGGAGAAATATGAGGGAGGAAACCGGGAGAGGGCGGTGACATCGGGAGGGTTGGCAAGTATGACACACACACCACACACACACACACCACACAGTCTCTTGATTAAAGCGTGGGGTTTAAATCAAGGACGAAACGTTTAGCGAGACACGACAGCAGCGCGGGTCGCAGCAGTGCCGCGCCACCCTTCTCCGCGTTCATCGCACTTCCTGTGTGAACACTCGAGTGTAAACCTCATCTGTGCTTTCCTTCTTGTTGCTACGACGAGCTCACCCTCGTTAGCTATAATAACTGTGATTTGCTCGCTCTAAATAAGCTCACACACGGCATTATACCCCTCCGAACATCTGGCGGAGGCTAAACAAAGACTTGCATTGCTTCTATGTGTATGTCCTTGAAGTGGGCAGAGGAGTGTTGAACGGCGTGCACGGCAAACCTTTTCTCTCAGCCAACCGGCCGCCCACAGCCTCTCAGGGTCCTTTGTGCCGACAGCAGCTATAATGATCAGCCGCTCATCCTCTATCAGCATCTCGGGTCGTGTGGCCTGAATCTGCCATGTGTGCTTCAAAGACGGCAAAGAAACCCACACGCGGACAATAGTTCTGTGTCGGCACGGTGCATCGCTCATCAGCCTGCTTCCTAGAAACCTGGGAATCAGAATCTGCCTCCGAGGCTTTAGCGTAACGTTTTAGTTACTTAAAAAAAGGGCTCCCATTATATTCATGCGCTTCGAGCCTTCATGTCAGTTCTGTTAGTGCATTGGAGAACAATACAATCTGTTGATCAGCTTGACATGCACTATATGCAATCTGGATAGCATCGATATTAGCTGGCTCTACATGTTTGTATATTCTTTCTCCAGGTAGTCCCATATGCCGTGTGCCGCCCGGACATGCTATCGTGCTAACTAGCTCCCTGAACGCGGGTGACTCCACTGTAGCAACAGCCTGCATGTGTTCTACGACATACCGTGCAACGGCTTTATCCACTTTCCCCTGGCTAGCAGTCCCTCGGTTAAAATCCAGCTGCTGCTGCTCAGGTGCAGGTGCAGGTGGAGGTGCAGGTGGAGGAGCAGGTGGAGGTGGAGGAGCAGGTGGAGGTGCAGGTGGAGGAGCAGGTGGAGGTGGAGGAGCAGGTGGAGGTGCAGGTGGAGGAGCAGGTGCAGGAGCAGGTGCAGGTGGAGGAGCAGGTGGAGGAGCAGGTGGAGGTGGAGGAGCAGGTGCAGGTGCAGGTGGAGGTGGAGGAGCAGGTGGAGGTGGAGGAGCAGGTGGAGGTGCAGGTGGAGGAGCAGGTGGAGGTGGAGGAGCAGGTGGAGGTGCAGGTGGAGGAGCAGGTGCAGGAGCAGGTGCAGGTGGAGGAGCAGGTGGAGGAGCAGGTGGAGGTGGAGGAGCAGGTGCAGGTGGAGGTGGAGGAGCAGGTGGAGGTGGAGGAGCAGGTGGAGGTGCAGGTGGAGGTGCAGGTGGAGGAGCAGGTGGAGGTGGAGGAGCAGGTGGAGGTGGAGGAGCAGGTGCAGGTGGAGGTGGAGGAGCAGGTGGAGGTGCAGGTGGAGGAGCAGGTGGAGGTGGAGGAGCAGGTGGAGGTGGAGGAGCAGGTGGAGGTGGAGGAGCAGGTGGAGGTGGAGGAGCAGGTGGAGGTGCAGGTGGAGGTGGAGGAGCAGGTGGAGGTGGAGGAGCAGGTGGAGGTGCAGGTGGAGGAGCAGGTGCAGGTGGAGGAGCAGGTGGAGGAGCAGGTGGAGGTGGAGGAGCAGGTGCAGGTGCAGGTGGAGGTGGAGGAGCAGGTGGAGGTGGAGGTGCAGGTGGAGGTGCAGGTGGAGGAGCAGGTGGAGGTGGAGGAGCAGGTGGAGGAGCAGATGGAGGAGCAGGTGGAGGAGCAGATGGAGGAGCAGGTGGAGAGCAGGTGGAGGTGGAGGTGGAGGAGGAGGTGCAGGTGGAGGAGCAGGTGGAGGAGCAGGTGGAGGTGGAGGAGCAGGTGCAGGTGGAGGTGGAGGAGCAGGTGGAGGTGGAGGAGCAGGTGGAGGTGCAGGTGGAGGTGCAGGTGGAGGAGCAGGTGGAGGTGGAGGAGCAGGTGGAGGTGGAGGAGCAGGTGGAGAGCAGGTGCAGGTGGAGGTGGAGGTGCAGGTGGAGGTGCAGGTGCAGGTGGAGGTGGAGGAGCAGGTGGAGGTGCAGGTGGAGGAGCAGGTGGAGGTGCAGGTGGAGGAGCAGGTGGAGGTGGAGGAGCAGGTGGAGGAGCAGGTGCAGGTGGAGGTGCAGGTGGAGGTGGAGGAGCAGGAGGAGGTGGAGGAGCAGGTGGAGGTGGAGGTGCAGGTAGAGGAGCAGGTGGAGGTGGAGGAGCAGGTGCAGGTGGAGGAGCAGGTGGAGGTGCAGGTGGAGGTGCAGGTGGAGGTGCAGGTGGAGGAGCAGGTGCAGGTGGAGGAGCAGGTGCAGGTGGAGGAGCAGGTGGAGGTGGAGGAGCAGGTGCAGGAGCAGGTGCAGGTGGAGGAGCAGGAGCAGGTGGAGGTGTAGGTGGAGGTGCAGGTGGAGGTGGAGGAGCAGGTGCAGGAGCAGGTGGAGGAGCAGGTGAGGTGCAGGTGGAGGAGCAGGTGCAGGTGGAGGAGCAGGTGGAGGTGCAGGTGGAGGTGGAGGAGCAGGTGCAGGTGGAGGAGCAGGTGGAGGAGCAGGTGCAGGTGGAGGTGGAGGAGCAGGTGCAGGTGGAGGTGGAGGAGCAGGTGGAGGAGCAGGTGCAGGTGGAGGTGGAGGAGCAGGTGGAGGTGGAGGAGCAGGTGGAGGAGCAGGTGGAGGAGCAGGTGCAGGTGGAGGTGCAGGTGGAGGTGGAGGAGCAGGTGGAGGAGCAGGAGCAGGTGCAGGTGGAGGTGCAGGTGGAGATGGAGGTGCAGGTGGAGGAGCAGGTGCAGGTGGAGGTGGAGGAGCAGGTGGAGGAGCAGGTGCAGGTGGAGGTGGAGGAGCAGGTGGAGGTGGAGATGGAGGTGGAGGTGGAGGAGCAGGTGAAGGTGGAGGAGCAGGTGTAGGTGGAGGTGGAGGAGCAGGTGCAGGAGCAGGTGCAGGTGGAGGAGCAGGTGGAGGAGCAGGTGGAGGTGGAGGTGCAGGTGGAGGAGCAGGTGGAGGAGCAGGTGCAGGTGGAGGTGGAGGAGCAGGTGGAGGAGCAGGTGCAGGTGGAGGTGGAGGAGCAGGTGCAGGTGGAGGAGCAGGTGGAGGAGCAGGTGCAGGTGGAGGTGGAGGAGCAGGTGCAGGTGGAGGTGGAGGAGCAGGTGGAGGAGCAGGTGCAGGTGGAGGTGGAGGAGCAGGTGGAGGTGGAGGAGCAGGTGGAGGAGCAGGTGCAGGTGGAGGTGGAGGAGCAGGTGGAGGTGCAGGTGGAGGTGGAGGAGCAGGTGCAGGAGCAGGTGGAGGAGCAGGAGCAGGTGCAGGTGGAGGTGCAGGTGGAGATGGAGGTGCAGGTAGAGGAGCAGGTGGAGGTGGAGGAGCAGGTGCAGGTGGAGGAGCAGGTGGAGGTGCAGGTGGAGGTGCAGGTGGAGGTGCAGGTGGAGGAGCAGGTGCAGGTGGAGGAGCAGGTGCAGGTGGAGGAGCAGGTGGAGGTGGAGGAGCAGGTGCAGGAGCAGGTGCAGGTGGAGGAGCAGGAGCAGGTGGAGGTGTAGGTGGAGGTGCAGGTGGAGGTGGAGGAGCAGGTGGAGGAGCAGGTGCAGGTGGAGGTGGAGGAGCAGGTGCAGGTGGAGGAGCAGGTGGAGGTGCAGGTGGAGGTGGAGGAGCAGGTGCAGGTGGAGGAGCAGGTGGAGGAGCAGGTGCAGGTGGAGGTGGAGGAGCAGGTGGAGGTGGAGGAGCAGGTGGAGGAGCAGGTGCAGGTGGAGGTGGAGGAGCAGGTGGAGGTGGAGGAGCAGGTGGAGGAGCAGGTGCAGGTGGAGGTGGAGGAGCAGGTGGAGGTGCAGGTGGAGGTGGAGGAGCAGGTGCAGGAGCAGGTGGAGGAGCAGGAGCAGGTGGAGATGGAGGTGCAGGTGGAGGAGCAGGTGCAGGTGGAGGTGGAGGAGCAGGTGGAGGTGCAGGTGGAGGTGGAGGAGCAGGTGGAGGTGGAGATGGAGGTGGAGGTGGAGGAGCAGGTGAAGGTGGAGGAGCAGGTGTAGGTGGAGGTGGAGGAGCAGGTGCAGGAGCAGGTGCAGGTGGAGGAGCAGGTGGAGGAGCAGGTGGAGGTGGAGGTGCAGGTGGAGGAGCAGGTGGAGGAGCAGGTGCAGGTGGAGGTGGAGGAGCAGGTGGAGGAGCAGGTGCAGGTGGAGGTGGAGGAGCAGGTGGAGGAGCAGGTGGAGGAGCAGGTGGAGGTGGAGGAGCAGGTGGAGGTGGAGGAGCAGGTGGAGGAGCAGGTGGAGGTGGAGGAGCAGGTGGAGGTGGAGGAGCAGGTGGAGTGGCGTCGGCTGAGTCTCTGTGCTCTGAGCTATAGCTTGGTCCCAGCATGATGTCTCTGCAGATGAGAGATGTGAATGAGTGGGCAGCAGAGAGGCTCGTTGACCCGCCAGGACACGACTCAACTAAAACGTTCTTTTCTTTGCGCTCGACAAAAGTGAAACAGTGAGAATATCTCCAGGCGGAGAAACTCGACTTGAGCTCCGCCGCCGCCGCCGCAGCCATGACAGCCTTGTTAGTAAACGACACAAACACGCCCACAGCCCGTCTCCGCATGAGACACAGGAAGTATCGAAGTACATTTACTCAAGTGCTTGAGTGCAGTTCTCATCTCTGTTCGCCTGGCTGTTGACCATATAACGCGTTCGTCCCAACGCTGCTCGTCGGTCAACTCAATCGAGTCACCGCGGAAGAGCCTCCCGGCCCCGGTGGGTTTCGCCTCTGTCAGCGAGCTTTTGGAGGACCGGTGATATGATCAGCTCCAGCTCTCAAACGCTTTGTTTGAAATCCAAAAGGCAGGACGTTTGGATTTCACTGGATTCCTTATGAGCCCCTTTCTCGCCCTCTTCTGTGGAGTGCAGAGGAAGTGAGCTGCAGCTAGGGATCACCGTTTTTTGCTCCGATCCCGATGACTTGAAGACGTGACCTACAAACAGTGTTGAACTGACTCGATCGAAAACCCTCGTGTGATACAGATCCTCTTATCGTAACCAATTTAATAATTACGTGAATAACTCGTTTTGAAAAGTCCTCTAATTTCCTGACTCATATCGAAATATAATTAGTTCCGCGCAGCCCTCCCTTGCGAAGTTATTAACTTCTCATTTTACAATTTCCTCTCTTCATTCACGCCCTGACATTGTTTGGACGTCGGGGTTCGTTGTGAAGCCCGACTAAAGTGGCAGGGGCGGCCTCGCATCAAAACATATATATGAAATAACCTCGTCTGTATTCAGAAGAATGGCCGGTCGCTTTAATTGTCTTCGTTACCATAGCGATTTGACGGGAACCTTTTCGTCTTGATGGATGACCTTATTAAT
>CM070499.1:2480736-2483236 GCA_036324585.1 Champsocephalus esox
ATGTACACATACACACACACACCCCCACACACTCATATGTACATACACACACAAAGGCAATACTGTACACACACACACACCCCCACACACTCATATGTACACACACCCCCACACACTCATATGTACACACACCCCCCACACACTCATATGTACACACACCCCACACACTCATATGTACACACACCCCCACACACTCATATGTACACACACCCCCACACTCTCATATGTACACACACCCCCACACACTCATATGTACACACACCCCCACACTCTCATATGTACACACACACTCACACCCCCACACACTCATATGTACACACACACACCCCCACACTCTCATATGTACACACACACACACCCACACTCTCATATGTACACACACACACACACACCCACACTCTCATATGTACACCCCCACACTCTCATATGCACACACACACACACACACACACACACACACCCCCACACTCTCATATGTACACACACACACACACCCACACTCTCATATGTACACACACACACCCCCACACACTCTCATATGTACACATACACACACACACACACACACACACACACACACCTCCACACACTCATATGTACATACACACACAAAGGCAATACTGTACACACACACACACCCCCACACACTCATATGTACACACACCCCCACACACTCATATGTACACACACCCCCACACACTCATATGTACACACACCCCCACACACTCATATGTACACACACCCCCACACTCTCATATGTACACACACCCCCACACACTCATATGTACACACACCCCCACACACTCATATGTACACACACCCCCACACTCTCATATGTACACACACACACCCCCACACTCTCATATGTACACACACACTCACACCCCCCACACTCTCATATGTACACACACACACACCCCCACACTCTCATATGTACACACACACACACACCCCACACTCTCATATGTACACACACACACACACCCACACTCTCATATGTACACCCCCACACTCTCATATGCACACACACACACACACACACACACACACACACACACACCCCCACACTCTCATATGTACACACACACACACCCACACTCTCATATGTACACACACACACCCCCACACACTCTCATATGTACACATACACACACACACACACACACACACACACCCCCACACACTCATATGTACATACACACACAAAGGCAATACTGTACACACACACACACCCCCACACACTCATATGTACACACACCCCCACACACTCATATGTACACACACCCCCACACACTCATATGTACACACACCCCCACACACTCATATGTACACACACCCCCACACTCTCATATGTACACACACCCCCACACACTCATATGTACACACACCCCCACACACTCATATGTACACACACCCCCACACTCTCATATGTACACACACACACCCCCACACTCTCATATGTACACACACACTCACACCCCCACACTCTCATATGTACACACACACACACCCCCACACTCTCATATGTACACACACACACCCCCACACACTCATATGTACACACACACACACCCACACACTCATATGTACACACACACACCCCCACACACTCATATGTACACACACACACCCCCACACACTCATATGTACACACACACACCCCCCACACTCTCATATGTACACACACACACACACACCCACACACACTCTCATATGTACACATACACACACACACACCCCCCCCACACACTCATATGTACACACACCCCCCACACACTCATATGTACACACACACAAAGGAAATACTGTACACCCCCCCCACACACTCTCATATGCACACACACACACACACACACACACACACACACACACACACACAAAGGCAATACTGTACACACACTCTCATATGCACACACACACACACACACACACACACACACACAAAGGCAATACTGTACACCCCCCCCACACACTCTGATATGCAGTGGTGTAGTGGGCGTTGGACGCGGGGTACCCCCACTTATTTGAAGCATGATTTATTTTTTTAAGAATCTATTACATCTAACATCATTGCCTGTGTGTGTGTGTACACTCATATGTACACACACACACACAGGCATGTTCTGTGCATGTTGCCATGGTTTTAATTGGTAGTCCAGTGTCTCTCTGCCAGCTGATTGGACGCTCTCCCACCTGGATTTAGCTTCCACATTCAGCCACACAGACAACGTTCGCTCCGTCAGCACCTCCTCCGCCAATGACCTCCGCGACCTCTATTTGAGCACTTTAATGATTTGGCATCGTTACAGGAAGTCTCCGAGCGGGGGATTTGGACAGAAGGAAGGCGGCATGAGGGAGCTAAAAATGGCTCTCACATTTGAACTTCAAATCCAAAAGTGGTGTCGATACATTTCACACCGAACGCCTTTTTGTTGCTGGATTTGAACCAGAAACGATGCCAGTAATTATTCATGTCTCTGTGTCGTTAGCAGAGCTGCAT
>CM070499.1:2488236-2503236 GCA_036324585.1 Champsocephalus esox
AGACTGCAGGGTAGCTGGTGGAGGTGCAGCTAGTCTGAAGTACTTTGTAGACTGCAGGGTAGCTGGTGGAGGTGCAGCTAGTCTGAAGTACTTTGTAGACTGCAGGGTAGCTGGTGGAGGTGCAGCTAGTCTGAAGTACTTTGTAGACTGCAGGGTAGCTGGTGGAGGTGCAGCTAGTCTGAAGTACTTTGTAGACTGCAGGGTAGCTGGTGGAGGTGCAGCTAGTCTGAAGTACTTTGTAGACTGCAGGGTAGCTGGTGGAGGTGCAGCTAGTCTGAAGTACTTTGTAGACTGCAGGGTAGCTGGTGGAGGTGCAGCTAGTCTGAAGTACTTTGTAGACTGCAGGGTAGCTGGTGGAGGTGCAGCTAGTCTGAAGTACTTTGTAGACTGCAGGGTAGCTGGTGGAGGTGCAGCTAGTCTGAAGTACTTTGTAGACTGCAGGGTAGCTGGTGGAGGTGCAGCTAGTCTGAAGTACTTTGTAGACTGCAGGGTAGCTGGTGGAGGTGCAGCTAGTCTGAAGTACTTTGTAGACTGCAGGGTAGCTGGTGGAGGTGCAGCTAGTCTGAAGTACTTTGTAGACTGCAGGGTAGCTGGTGGAGGTGCAGCTAGTCTGAAGTACTTTGTAGACTGCAGGGTAGCTGGTGGAGGTGCAGCTAGTCTGAAGTACTTTGTAGACTGCAGGGTAGCTGGTGGAGGTGCAGCTAGTCTGAAGTACTTTGTAGACTGCAGGGTAGCTGGTGGAGGTGCAGCTAGTCTGAAGTACTTTGTAGACTGCAGGGTAGCTGGTGGAGGTGCAGCTAGTCTGAAGTACTTTGTAGACTGCAGGGTAGCTGGTGGAGGTGCAGCTAGTCTGAAGTACTTTGTAGACTGCAGGGTAGCTGGTGGAGGTGCAGCTAGTCTGAAGTACTTTGTAGACTGCAGGGTAGCTGGTGAAGGAGCAGCTAGTCTGAAGTACTTTGTAGACTGCAGGGTAGCTGGTGGAGGTGCAGCTAGTCTGAAGTACTTTGTAGACTGCAGGGTAGCTGGTGGAGGAGCAGCTAGTCTGAAGTACTTTGTAGACTGCAGGGTAGCTGGTGAAGGAGCAGCTAGTCTGAAGTACTTTGTAGACTGTAGGGTAGCTGGTGGAGGTGCAGCTAGTCTGAAGTACTTTGTAGACTGCAGGGTAGCTGGTGGATTCACTCCAGGTGGAACTAAAGTCTGATTCAACACTTGGTTATATTTCACATCCTTCATCTGTGAAGTCACTGAAGGTATAAATACATGTAGTGGAGGAGAAGTTGTAAACACTTCACACCCCAGCATGCGGTCCATATGGAGAGTGGCTCGTTGACCTGATGGGCTCCATTCAGAGCCCCCTCCTCATCTTCCTCTCCGAGCGGAGAACCAACACCCAGGAAACCTGACGCCAGTGTCTCGGCGGGGGGGCAGCACTCTCTCTTCTCTCCTGCCAACACACTCAGCGTGGAGCTAACCGCCAGGGAGGCAGGACACACTGAGGTCTGGTGCTTCCTCAGAGGGAGGATGCTTGGTGTGTGTGTGTGTGTGTGTGGAGCTCTGGTGCTTCCTCAGAGTGTGTGGACGCTAGGGGTGTTGAAAATAATCGTTTCTGCGATGCGGACGATTCGGTCTCGATGCAGTGACGGAAGATAATCGGTTATAGAGTAGTAACGTTGCTTCCTGATTTTCCGGCCGCGGCTTTACTATAACGTTTTTTCTGTCACTTTAATATCAAACCGGTCGGTGACGCAGAGATCAGGGAGCAGACGTGACAGCGGCACAGCAACACGGAGCAGTCTGCTTTATCCACCAACACCAGAACACCAGTCCAGAACCAGCAGCAGAAGGACCCGCTCTCAATCACTCCGTGTCGCTGCGGTCAGAGACTCAGACAGGGATTTATGTTTTTCAAAAGTTGTAAAAGTTACAATCATGTCAGGTTTCTGGTGGATTTAATGAAGTCTTGGATGCAGAGTATGAATGTCCTCTAGCACTTTACAGACGTGAAGGCAGGAGGAAAAAAGCTTCCGCGATCACCGTCTCCTCCGTTCCTCCAAGCCCCGCCCCCTCCCTGAAAATAATGAGTGACAGGCTGACAGTGACCCGATAGAAACTTTGTTATTCACTTAATCACTGAGATATAATGAAGCTAACTTAGTCTCATACATGCATGGGCTTTATGTAACAGTGAGACAGAGAATGTGAGTGTGCACCCACATGCACTATTTTAGTTGTAAATCCTCCTGGTGTCTGCTGTGTTCAGACTCAAGTCCTTTGTGTGAGGCCTCATTCAGGACCTTCAGTGTCCTTCCTTAGAAGGCCGTGGCTAGAAGCTGCAGCTCGACTGCAGAAGCATCAGCTTTTTGTTTTTGAGGATGGAACAACTTCACACACGGAGGCTAGACCTATACAATTCATTTATTTTGGTTTATAAATTAATGTCAAGACATTTATGTTATTGATTTCTGAAGCACTTTCTAAATAATAAAAAGAGAGTTCATATGTATTTACTGCATGTATGCATTGATGAAAAATAAGCCATGTGCAGTAATATAGAACATTGAGGATGCAACGTATTGGTGTGAATTGGATGCACCGGGATATCGAGCCGAATCGAATCGTTGACAGGATAATCGTAATCGAATCGTGAGACCAGTGAAGATGCACAGCCCTAGTGGAGGTCTGGTGCTTCCTCAGAGTGTGTGGAGGGGAATGGAAACACACTGGCAGGAAATGAAAGGGAGAAGCTCTTATTGTGAAGGAGCCTAAAGGGGTGTTGGCGGTTGGAGATAAACATCCAGCCGTTACCTTCAGAAGAGAGTGGGAGGAAGTGTTTGGCCGAGTGGAGTGGGCTGAACGCCGGGCAGAGCGGACCGAGCATGAGAAGCAGTGGAACCGGAGTGAGTCTGCAAACTGATAAATAAAAAGGTGAAGGGACTTCCAAGGCGTGCAGTTGCCGTTGAGTCAGTCCCGCATGAATATGGAGTTTACAGGAACAGAAGGCAAAGAAATGCAATTATGTCACATGTTGATTCACAGGTTTGAACAGGGAGAGAAAGAAGCCGGCTGAAATCAATTTACTCGAAGCTTTCTTGCCTGCAAAGTTTCTCGGGAAGAATTGGCAGCAGAGTAACAGCGATTGAACACACTCTTCGAGAGCACACATGTATGTTCTTGGAAGGTGTCCAAACAAGGTCACCTTAACAAGGTACACATACTGTACAGCAGGGACGTGCACAAGTACGGGCTGTTGTTGCCGGGCAACGGCCCGTTTGGCCTCTTTGTCTGACCCGCCCCTCTGGAGAGAGCGAGAGTTTCTTTTTGTTTGTTCTGTTGTGGCCGGATCAGCACGATGAGCCCTCGATCAGTACGGTAGCGTCTCGCGGCGGGAAGCACACTTAGTCCGCGCTGTCCTCTGCCGGCGCGTTACGACCACCTCAGTGTCGGATTTTGGAAACTTGATTTTGAGTTGTCTCGTGGCGGTTAGGGGACGTCCACACAGCAGCTTTACGGTACGTCCACACGGCAGCTTTACGGTACGTCCACACGGCAGCTTTACGGTACGTCCACACGGCAGCTTTACGGTACGTCCACACAGCAGCTTTACGGTACGTCCACACAGCAGCTTTACGGTACGTCCACACAGCAGCTTTAACGGTACGTCCACACGGCAGCTTGACGGTACGTCCATACGGCAGCTTTACGGTACGTCCACACAGCAGCTTTACGGTACGTCCACACAGCAGCTTTAACGGTACGTCCACACAGCAGCTTTACGGTACGTCCACACAGCAGCTTTACGGTACGTCCACACGGCAGCTTCACGGTACGTCCACACGGCAGCTTTACGGTACGTCCACACGGCAGCTTTACGGTACGTCCACACAGCAGCTTTCCCGCTTCAGTGTAGGATTTCTGCCATGTCTCTACTTCAGTTTCACCATCTCCGTTACTAAGTTATGGAGTACTAAATAAATAAGTAATTAGATTAATTAGACCGTCACTGCGCTCATAAAGAATGATAAGAAAAAGAATAATGCGTATTGAACTGGTTTAATTCATTCGTGAGTTTATTTAAGGTAATTAGTGAGAGGCCCTATTTTATCAGCTGCACAGCCGTTACAAAAGTCAAACAACATTAGAACAGAATTGTCCCCATGTTATCTTTAATAGTTACTTACATTAGAAATTTTAATGAGATATGGACCGAACAACATTTTTAAATATCAAGTCAATGAATGCAAGTATACTCACCTTAGCTTATTTAGTTATGAGATGTGAATCACTGTTCAATTTAGTTGATGTAATAATCGTTTGGTTTATTTTACATTAAAAACAAGTTACAATTTTCAAAAGGTCTTATGTTTTTTTCGCTTTTTCCAGTTTAGAGCAATAGCCCCTTAAATGTCTGTGCACGTCCCTGCTGTACAGCCTTAATGCATCTCATCAGGAACAACAGCCTGTTTCCCAAATCCTTATCAGTGTACAATTTGAACTGTAAGCAAAAAAGACCACGGATATTTAAAACAGAAATAGATACGTCACTGCCCTCTGGGTATTGGTTACTGCATTGTGATGGGTGTGGCATCACCACGCGACAATCGTGTATGTGTGTTATGCCTTCGCAGCACAGCGCGCGCTAAACATATTTGAATTGAGGCCACGGCACGGCAGGGGAGAGCGAGGGTTTGAAATGAAAACAGTGAGGGAGAGAGATTGTCTGCTGAAAACAGTCGACTCTAAGAACTCCACTGGCTCCCGTTTCACACCGCATCCACTCCTGGTCCTCACTTACAAAGCCCTGCACCATCTGCTACCTCACTGACCTCCTCACCCTCTACCAACCACCCCGTCCCTCAGATCCACCTCAGCCGGTTTGCTTTCCACCCCCAAGGCCAAACTCCAGGGCTTCGGGGGTGCACAGAGCCTTCTCTGTGCCCCCCGAGCTCTGGACCTCCCTCCCCCAAGACCTCCGTGAGTCTGAGTCCCTCACCCTGTTCCAGTCCCGCCTCAAAACCCACCTCTTCAACTCTGTATCCATAAGCCCCGCCCCTCTTCAACTCTGTATCCATAAGCCCACCCCCTCTCCACGGCCATTGCTTTCAATGAGAGATATTAACAGTGTGTCCACCACATCATTACGCAGTGTTGTCTCAGTAAGCTGTGTTTTTATTGTTTTAGTGTGTTCTGCTGCAGGAGAATCTCAACGATCTAATTATAACCGTGAACGCATGTTAGTCATCACCGTGCATGTCTTAAGGTGTTGAACCTCCAGAGAGCTCCTGCTGCTCTCTAATGAAACACCTTATATTTAAAGAAGAGTTCACTCGTTGGCGTTGAATTCATGCCCCTGTGCAACGCCCCAGGCTGCCAACGTGTGTGTGGACATATTCTCTCGATATCTATTGAACACATTGAGAATACCTAAACACGCAAACACCGAATTGAACTTCCTGGATTTGTTCCGTATCATATGGTTTCTCTAAAGGTTTTACAGTGTGTGTGTATACCTAAATAATGAAGTAAATACACACTTAAATGTGTATTTACTACATTATTTAGTTATATTTCCTTCAAAACATGCATCTTTTAAAGCACCGCATTCCAAAAGGAGTTATCATCGGGTGCTTGACTTCACATTGAACCAGTGAATTGGAGTCTTTGTTGGGTCTGTGTGTGTGTGTGTGTGTGTGTGTTGTGTGTGTGTGTGTAACCTCCCAGATGACTGAGGTGGCAGCGAGCCAGCACTAGTGTTGGCTGGGAAATACAAAACAGATCGCAGCTACAAAGGCAGTGGTCAGCCGCCATCTATTATGTGCTTTCCTTCAGATATGTCTAAGTAGAGGTCGTATCGTTTTACTCCCACGTTCACCCGCTGGCCGCACAGAGCTGACGGAGATTAATATGCAGCCGATAATTCTGACGCCATGTCAAGATAGATTGTAGTACCTTTTGCTAAGTAGTGTTGTGCTGTGTTCGTTATTCTCGCGTCCAGGAGAGAACATTTAAAAGGAGACTAAATGGAGTCTCCGAGAATGTTCAAATGGTACTTTAATTAAATGGCGCGGTCATGTTACATGCAGAAGATGGTTCAGAGAGAGGAGAGAAAGGCTGCAGCTTCCTCTCCCAGTTCCTCTCTCAAGCCTTCGTCCTTCCCGCTCATCCTCCCCGGGGGCTGTGGGGACGTAGGGACTTCCCCCCTCGTTCGTGTCCGATATCGCGTTAAACAGAGGATTTCCGTGTTCACGAGGGTTAGATGAAGTGTTTTATAACCAGGGGTGCACATCACTCGTACGCATGCGCGGCAACCATGGCCCTCGGTAATAGTTGTCGAGCTGTGTATATAACTAAACTTGTGAAATAATTGCACTAAACGGGGTTCTTTGTAGTACTTCCATTTACTGACGATGGGGGCGCTGCATAACTACGTAGCCTCGATTAAAGCAAACAGAAGAAGACGACATGTATCAACAAACCACCGCAGCCCGGACTTGAACCGGAGCGGCGGGAGAGAGTGATGAGGTATTTAGAGATCTGAGTCCAGCGGCTGCTTGTGTTCCTGTTCATCAGGACATTATGAGCAGCAGATCCTGTGTGCACGCTCTACGTTAGTCAGTGGACGTCCGGCAACATGCACACTAACTGATATTACAGCTATAGGCTATACTTTGGTTTAAATTGCGTCAATCAGAAGGATTACCTTTTAACAAACGAATTGCTTTTAATTCACTTCCAGGAGCGACAAGTGAGGAGGACACAAGTGAGGAGGAGACAAGTGAGGAGGAGCAGAAGGTGAACAACAGGGAGAGATTGAACAAAGAGAAAGAGTAGAGGACAGAGAGAGGGTGCAGGTCCTTCTGCATGTCCAGATCATTAATAGTAACAGTCAACTGATTCATGGATTACACTTTCAAAAATAATGTATACTGCAGCCACTGAGATGGTTTGGAATCAATATATTATCCCCACAGGACGTAAAAAAGCACCTAACTAGGTCATGAAAACCCCAAAAATCGCGGGGGTATCCCCCGAACCCCCCTAACATGTTTGGACCTCGGTATTTAGGAAATCCTGGATACGGCCTGGCGGCAACAATCTGAAATGCGTCCCGTCGCTCGTGTCACAAAGCGCATTTGCGTACCGACGTACCGTGTGCACAGACAGGCTGCCGTTAACGTGGTCTGTACAACGGGACTGAGACACTACGCCAACCGGCTGCGGAGGGAGACCCCCCCCCCTCCTCCCCCCCTCACTGGAGAACTGCGCTAAAACAGCTGATCACAACGTTCACACTCTGTGGTCACGAAGTACTCCACTAGCCCCGTCGACTTTCCTGAAGTACTCCACTAGCCCCCCCCCGCCCCCCTGTCGACTTTCCTGAAGTACTCCACTAGCCCCCCCCCGACTTTCCTGAAGTACTCCACTAGCCCGACTTTCCTGAAGTACTCCACTTGCGACTTTCCTGAAGTACTCCACTAGCCCCCCCCGACTTTCCTGAAGTACTCCACTAGCCCCCCCCCGACTTTCCTGAAGTACTCCACTAGCCCCCCCCCCAACTTTCCTGAAGTACTCCACTAGCGCCCCCCCCCCGACATTCCTGAAGTACCTCCACTAGCCCCCCCCCCGACATTCCTGAAGTACTCCACTAGCCCCCCCCTCTGTCGACTTTCCTTCTGTCGACTTTCCTGAAGTACTCCACTAGCCCCCCCTCTGTCGACTTTCCTGAAGTACTCCACTAGCCCCCCCTCTGTCGACTTTCCTGAAGTACTCCACTAGCCCCCCCTCCCCCCGCGTTGACGTTTGCGATACAGAGGGCTTCATGTAATAACTGTGTAGGGTGTGAGTTTTGCTTGTTGTCGTCGTTATCTTTGATGTTTCCCCATAAGAGCAGGACGCGCTCGGAAGGAGTCGTCATGCTTGCAAGCAATCAAAGAAAATATCTCCAAAGACCTTACATCGATATAGCGTTTCCTTTGCTGTGGATATCAAAGTCATCGTTCGCTCTGAAGTGGCTCCGACAGTCTAAGTGGAGCACGGCGAGGTCAAATCGGTTTTACACCCGCGTTCACCCGCACGTTACCGAGCTGACGGAGATAAATATGCAGCCGGTAATTCTGACATCATGTCGAGCCGCACGCACGTAGATGCTGACCGATCTCTCTCGGCTCTCGCTATCCAACTCCCTCGAGAGCTGAATCAATTACTGCCACCGTGCGGGGGTTTCCTTTCAGCTCCACTCCGCTCATTCTGCCGCCGAGGGCCCGTCCAGTCAATAATCCGCCTGTGCAGGAGGCTCAGATCGCTTCAATGTTTCAGTCGCTTTATATTGCTCCCTCTCTGCGGTCTGAAACGCCTTCCAGGTACAAAGCGCGGGCGCCTGCTTGTTGAAAGTGTAACGTGCATGTGGAGTTCAAAGCGCGGTCGCTCTCATCGGCTCTCATTTTGGACATTTTGCGAGAACGTGCAGAAACCCTTCTTCGTCTCGCCTTCAGAGGAGTTCTCTCTCTCTCTCTCTGTCCTCAGACCCTCTGTCCTCAGACCCTCTGTCCTCAGACCCTCTGTCCTCAGACCCTCTGTCCTTAGACCCTCTGTCCTCAGACCCTCTGTCCTCAGACCCTCTGTCCTTAGACCCTCTGTCCTCAGACCCTCTGTCCTCAGACCCTCTGTCCGTAGACCCTCTGTCCTCAGACCCTCTGTCCTCAGACCCTCTGTCCTTAGACCCTCTGTCCTCAGACCCTCTGTCCTCGACCCTCTGTCCTCAGACCCTCTTTCCTTAGACCCTCTGTCCTCAGACCCTCTGTCCTCAGACCCTCTGTCCTTAGACCCTCTGTCCTCAGACCCTCTGTCCTCGACCCTCTGTCCTCGACCCTCTGTCCTCAGACCCTCTTTCCTTAGACCCTCTGTCCTCAGACCCTCTGTCCTCAGACCCTCTGTCCTTAGACCCTCTGTCCTCAGACCCTCTGTCCTCGACCCTCTGTCCTTAGACCCTCTGTCCTCAGACCCTCTGTCCTCAGACCCTCTGTCCTTAGACCCTCTGTCCTCAGACCCTCTGTCCTTAGACCCTCTGTCCTTAGACCCTCTGTCCTCAGACCCTCTGTCCTTAGACCCTCTGTCTCCAGACCCTCTGTCCTCAGACCCTCTGTCCTCAGACCCTCTGTCCTATACCCTCTGTCCTTAGACCCTCTGTCCTCAGACCCTCTGTCATCAGACCCTCTGTCCTCAGACCCTCTGTCCTTAGACCCTCACATCGTACAAGGAAACACTTCCAGAGAAACCCACAGTTTAAGGGAACATGGAGAAACCTCAGGGAGAGCAGCAGAGGAGGGATCCTCTCCAGGACGGACAGACTGCAATAGATGCCGTGTGTGAATCCAAGAGATGATACATTTCACAGCAAATAGACCGAATGTTAGGAAATGCATGTGTCTGTGATGAGAAGATGAATCCACGAGGATGTCAGCAATCCTGTGGGAAGCAGAGGAAGCATGCTCCTGTCGCCTCAGATCATCTGTGAAGCGAATGGCCCGTCACCACGCTATCAACTTTTAACATATTTAGCTGTCCCTAAAATGGCACGAGGTGATAGCGCTGCGATGCTAACAGGTATACACAGACGCCGCCACGCTAAACACGTATCTGTTTCCCACACGCACACTTGTGAAAGAAAGCAGGAAACATACACTGTAAAGTGATTTTGAGCAATGCTCCAGTCAGATTGCCTCATCAGATCGGGTGGCCTTGAAACTAATGACAACATGCCAAGGATGTGAGGCTGTTGGAGACATTGCGATGATGATCTACGAGCTGCGGTCTGTTTGGAGAGGCGAATCAGCTGAGATATTATTAATGTTGGAAGCTGTGTACATCACGACGTGCGGGACAGATTTCCAGCTTCATCCTGCCTGACAGCGAGCTCTCGCCTCACACACCACCTGCTGCTGCTGAGCAGGTTCAACGATGTGCTCAAGGGCTTCTTACCGATAGTTACTGAAGGGGCAAGACGGCGTTCACACTGCCCTCCTCTCTCTCTCTCGTAGGGCTTTTATATTGCCAATGAATCATTTTATTTTCTTGTATTACATATTTCCTCTGCACCCGTTTCCTCCCTGAAATCCAGCGACCTGACACTCGACGAGCCTCTGTCCGTCTCCCCCTCTCTTCAAGCCTCCAGCTGATTGATGGGCAGAGTAATGGCCCTCCTCACTGACACTTTTACGTGCATGATTTACCGGCAGAGGACACCTGCTGCGTGCAGATTGCCGTATCGTCTCCTGCAGATGAGGCTCACGCGCTGCATATCGACACCGTTCTAATCAGGGTTCAAGTTCACTTCCTGCCATTTGTTTCTGTGATCAGTGTGTGTGCATCATCTTGGAAACGAGTGGTATTTATAGCTTGCATATGTCCCAGACTTATGTATAAGTATGTATAAGTTTGTATTTCTTATGTATAAGAAATCAATTTCCGTCCGTCTGTTCTCTGAACAACGTTGGGCCTTCCTCAGATGCTCAGTGGCCAAAGCTAGCCCTAAGCTAGCCGCTAAGTAGCGCTAGCTAGCCGCTAAGCTAGCCGCTAAGCTACGCTAAGCTTATCCCTGAATGAGTACATTTCATTTGATGATAATACTTTTCTACTTTTACTTGAGCCACATTTTGAATGCAGGACTTTTACTGTAACAGAATATTCTTACACTCTGGTACTTCTACTTTTACTCAAGTACAAGATCTGAGTACTTCTACTTTTGACTCAAGTACAAGATCTGAGTTCTTCTACTTTTACTCAAGTACAAGATATGAGTACTTCTACTTTGACTCAAGTACAAGATATGCGTACTTCTACTTTTACTCAAGTACAAGATCTGAGTACTTCTACTTTTACTCAAGTACAAGACCTGAGTACTTCTATTTTGACTCAAGTACAAGATCTGAGTACTTCTACTTTGACTCAAGTACAAGATCTGAGTACTTCTACTTTTACTCAAGTACAAGACCTGAGTACTTCTACTTTGACTCAAGTACAAGATATGCGTACTTCTACTTTTACTCAAGTACAAGATCTGAGTACTTCTACTTTTACTCAAGTACAAGACCTGAGTACTTCTATTTTGACTCAAGTACAAGATCTGAGTACTTCTACTTTTACTCAAGTACAAGATCTGAGTACTTCTACTTTTACTCAAGTACAAGACCTGAGTACTTCTACTTTGACTCAAGTACAAGATCTGAGTACTTCTACTTTTACTCAAGTACAAGATCTGAGTACTTCTACTTTGACTCAAGTACACGATCTGAGTACTTCTACTTTGACTCAAGTACAAGATCTGAGTACTTCTACTTTTACTCAAGCACAAGATCTGAGTACTTCTACTTTTACTCAAGTACAAGATCTGAGTACTTCTACTTTTACTCAAGTACAAGACCTGAGTACTTCTACTTTGACTCAAGTACAAGATCTGAGTACTTCTACTTTTACTCAAGTACAAGATCTGAGTACTTCTACTTTTACTCAAGTACAAGATCTGAGTACTTCTACTTTTACTCAAGTACAAGATCTGAGTACTTCTACTTTTACTCAAGTACAAGATCTGAGTACTTCTACTTTTACTCAAGTACAAGACCTGAGTACTTCTACTTTTACTCTAGAACAAGATCTGAGTACTTCTACTTTGACTCAAGTACAAGATCTGAGTACTTCTACTTTTACTCAAGTACAAGATCTGAGTACTTCTACTTTGACTCAAGTACACGATCTGAGTACTTCTACTTTGACTCAAGTACAAGATATGCGTACTTCTACTTTGACTCAAGTACAAGATCTGAGTACTTCTACTTTTACTCAAGTACATGATCTGAGTACTTCCCGCACCTCTGACTGTATATTCAAGAGTGTTTTGTAATGATGGTTCCTTTTCTCGCAGCGATTGGAGAGCCGGTGAGGTTGGAGTGGTTCAATCCTCAGGGCGAGCGCATCCTTCCCTCCAAACGGATGGCTCTTCACTCTGAAACGTCACGATCCAGACTCATCATCTACAACGCCATCATCGAGGACGCGGGGATCTACCGCTGCCAGGCCACGGACGCTAACGGACACACGGAGGAGGCCTCGGTGGTGCTGGAGATCTACCGTAAGACAGACACACACACACACACACACACACACACACACACACACACTCGCTTTTATCAGCAGAGTTGGGAAGTAGTGGAGTACAAATACTTGGTTACTGTACTTAAGTACATGTTTCTGGTATCAGTACTTTACTCCACTACTTAATTTTCTGACAATGTATTACTTTGACTTCTTACATGTTGAACTCAAATACCTGTACTTTCTACTTCTTACATGTTGAACCCAAATACCTGTACTTTCTTCTTCTCTCATGTTGAACCCAAATACCTGTACTTTCTACTTCCTACATGTTGAACTCAAATTCCTGTACTTTCTACTTCTCTCATGTTGAACTCAAATACCTGTACTTTCTTCTTCTCACATGTTGAACTCAAATACCTGTACTTTCTACTTCTCTCATGTTGAACTCAAATACCTGTACTTTCTACTTCTCTCATGTTGAACTCAAATACCTGTACTTTCTACTTCTCTCATGTTGAACTCAAATACCTGTACTTTCTACTTCTCTCATGTTGAACTCAAATACCTGTACTTTCTACTTCTCTCATGTTGAACTCAAATACCTGTACTTTCTACTTCTCTCATGTTGAACTCAAATACTTGTACTTTCTACTTCTCTCATTTCCCAAACAGCTGGTTCCTTTAGTCTGAATGTGTGTTGGTGCATGATCATTATTCTTCAGAGTCACTGCGTGCCTATTGGTTGGAACACGATCCGTGTATCCATCACTTCCTGGTCTTCTCTAAAGAAGAGGGACCAATGGAAACGTTGTCATGTTGCCGTTGGTCACCATGGAAACATTCATTAGCTAACAATGACATTATTGTTCTATTGATATGAAGGGAGGTCAGGTACTCTTTAAAGCAGCTGCTTGCTGGGTACTTTTCTACTGAAGGACACTTCAAAGTGCTTTACTTTTGACTTGAGGAAAGAAGTTTAGTCAGTACTTCTACTTTCACCAGAGTATCTGAAGGCCTACTTCTACTTGAGTAAAGGATGTGTGTACTTCTACTTGAGTCAAGGACGCGTGTACTTCATCATGTCTTTTCAGGCTCTGATCCACTTCATGCTTAGAGAGAGGCTACGAGGTGAACCTTTTGTGCCTGATTAGAAAACACATGAAGCGGTTTCAGGCAAATTGTTGCAAAGGAAAGGATGAATGTCTGGGATTTAAGTGTTCTGCAAAGATCCAGATGTGTGTGGGAGTAATCACGGAAACATCTTGTTCCTAAGCGCTGAACAAGAACTGCTAAAAGATCCAAATGCGCTGATGATAATCTCTGAGACGAGAAGAGACTGTATTTATCCCGAAGGAAAGCGTCGTGCCAGAGTTACAACAACACAATGAACACAGCATGATAATAAAACTGTGCAGTAACGGGACACATTAAATAACACACACACACACACACACACACACACACACACACACACACACACACTCTCTCACACACTCACACACTCACATATATCCGTGTCCCTCACATTAACATTCATTGCATCACAACAAAAGGTGTGTGTGTGTGTGTGTGTGTGGTTTACTTCCCTGTGTACCTTTGACTGTGTGTGTGTGTGTGTGTGTGTGTGTGTGTGTGTGTGTGTGTGTGTGCGTGTGTGTGTGTGTGTGGTTTACTTCCATGTGTACCTTTGACGTGTGTGTGTGTGTGTGTGTGTGTGTGTGTGTGTGTGTGTGTGTGTGTGTGGTGTGGGTGGTTTACTTCCCTGTATACCTTTGACTGTGTGTGTGTGTGTGTGTGTGTGTGTGTGTGTGTGTGTGGGTGGTTTACTTCCCTGTGTACCTTTGACTGTGTGTGTGTGTGTGTGTGTGTGTGTGTGTGTGGTTTACTTCCATGTGTACCTTTGACTGTGTGTGTGTGTGTGTGTGTGTGTGTGTGTGTGTGTGTGTGTGTGCGTGTGTGTGTGTGTGTGTGCGTGTGTGCGGTTTACTTCCCTGTGTGTGTGTGTGTGTGCGTGTGTGTGTGGTTTACTTCCCTGGTTTACTTTCCTGTGTACCTTTGAGTGTGTGTGTGTGTGTGTGTGTGTGTGTGTGTGTGTGTGTGTGTGTGGTTTACTTCCCTGTGTACCTTTGACTTTGTGTGTGTGTGTGTGTGTGTGGTTTACTTCCCTGTTTGTGTGTGTGCGTGCGTGTGTGTGTGTGTGAGTGTGTGTTGCTCTCATGCTTGTGCTTAAAGCATAATGACAGCTAGTGGCGCCACGGGACTCGGATGCTGCCAGGCGTAATGAGGGATGTGTCGGTGAGGCCAAGCTGCCGCTGACCCTCACTCTCTCCTGGAGAGAAACCGAATGTGAGGAGGTCAGGGCGACTCAGGGGTTACACACACTGTCCCATCGCCATGTATTCTGCTGCAGCGTCCTCGAGGAAGGCATCCAAGTATTTGAAATATAATTTAAATTCTTTGTAGGAGCAGAATTAAAACCACACTGGAAAACAAGGTGTTTTCACTTGTAATGAGTAAAAAGATCTGGCGATAGAATAGATAGATAGATTTGCTTGGTAAGATTTATTGAAATATAATTGATATTTAGATAAAGGAGATCACATTACATTTAATTTGTTATATGCTTTTATCCAAAGCGACTTCAGTACTGTGGACAATCCCCACAGGAGCACTTTGGGGTGTCTTGCCCAGAGATACAACGACCTGCTGTCTGCAGTGGGACTCGAACTTCCTATCCCCTGATTTTAAGTCCATCGTACTATCCACTGAGCCACAGCCTCCACTCTGAGATCTTGTGATTAGCTGGGAAAACTTATTTTGAACTATATCTTACCAGGAACAGTAAATGCAGGGGCGGATCTACAGTAAGGCAAGGGGGGGCTGCTTCCCCCCACTGTAGAGCCTTGCAGCTGC